>CAJQZJ010000418.1:7156346-7168957 GCA_907164525.1 Lophiomys imhausi | reverse complement strand
AAAGAAAGAAAGAAAGAAAGAAAGAAAGAAAGAAAGAAAGAAAGAAAAGAAAGAAAGAAAAGCAGTCTAGAGTCAGGGGTAAACCTGTAAACCCAGCACTTGGGAAATGGAGGCAGAAAGGTCAAGGAGATCTAAGCCAGCCTGTGCTGTGTAGTGAGAGCCTGTCTCAAAAACAGGAGGAAAAAAAAATAGAGAGTGAAGGAAAGAAGGGAAGGAGAAGAGAGGAAAGGGGAGTGAAGGGTCACCGAACTATGACAAGCCGTGAAGGAGCCTTACATTAAATGAAACACTGGCTGCTTTCAAATTACTATAAGTTTTTTTTTTTTTTTTTTTTTTTTGGTTTTTCGAGACAGGGTTTCTCTGTATAACAGCTCTGGCTGTCCTAGACTCACTTTGTAGACCAGGCTGGCCTCGAACTCACAGAGATCTGCCTACCTCTGCCTCCCAAGTGCTGGGATTAAAGGCGTGCGCCACCAACGCCCGGCTATTACTACAAGTTATTATCACCTAGCTCATAACATGTGGAAGAGAGAAAACTCTGGGAACCATGGAGGTAAGGGGGCTGCCAGAGGAGAGTTGTCACCGACATTCCAGTGGGGACAAGTGTCATTCTCTATAATCAGCACACTGTTCTGCTGTGGAAGTTTGACTCAGAGACATGTTATATGGGAAATTCTCTTTCTCACTCAACATTGCTGTAAATCTAGTGTTTCTAATTTTCAAAAAGACTGTTTTTTTAAGAAGAAAAGGCTTGGAGAGTCAGCTCAGTGGCTAAGGGCACTTGCTGTTCTTGCAGAAGATCCCAGTTCAGTTCCCAGCACCCACATTTGGGCAGCTCACAAGTGCCTGTAGCTCCAGCTCATAGGAATCTGGTGCCCTCTTCTGGCCTCTGTGGTCCCTGCACTCCTGCAGCATACAGACACAGGGCCATACACATACATTAAAATAAATCTTTTAAAAAGAGAGAGCCGTAGGGCTGGAGAGGTGGCTCAGAGGTTAAGAGCATTGGCTGTTCTTCCCAAGGTCCTGAGTTCAATTCCCAGCAACCACATGGTGGCTCACAGCCATCTACATTGAGATCTGCCCGGGCATATATGTAGAGCAAATACTATATACATAATAAATAAATAAATGTTTAAAAAAAAAAAAAAAAAGAGAGAGCCGGGCTGGAGAGATGGCTCAGTGGTTAAGAGCACTGACTGCTCTTCCAGAGGTCCTGAGTTCAATTCCCAGCAACCACATGGTGGCTCACAACCATCCATAATGATGAAATTTGGTGCCCTCTTCTGCCTCTTCTGGCCTGCAGGCATACCTGCAGACAGAATACTGTATACATAATAAATAAATAAATCTTTAAAAAAAAAAGAGAGAGAGAGAGAGCCGGGCTTGGTGGTGCACGCACACCTTTAATCCCAGCACTTGGGAGGCAGAGGCAGGCAGATCTCTGTGAGTTCGAGGCCAGCCTGGTCTGAATGATGAGTCCCAGGCCAGTCAGGGCTACATAGTAAGACCCTATCTCAAGAAAGAAAGGAAAGAAGGAAGGAAGGAAGGAGGAATCATTTGTGACAGTTAAAAAAAAAACTTTCTTAATAAATCATGGTCGGGCATGATGGCACATGCTTTTAATCCCTGCACTCAGGAAGCAGAGGCATGTGGATCTCTGTGAGTTCGAGGCCAACCTGGTCTACAAATCCAGTCCAGAACAGCCAGGGCTATTACACAGAAAAACCCTGCTGTCCTGGGGAAAAAAAGAATAAATCAACAAAAGAGATAAAGAATCTCGAGACAAGGTTTTTTTTTTCGAGACAAGGTTTTTTGACATAAAGAATCTCAACACTGAGAAGTACACAACAGTATTGTGTGCGAGTCATTAGGAAAGATGCCCACAGAACCACACTGAGCTCACACCCACCACGTGGCTCTATTCCAAAAGATAAACAAAGCAGGCATGGCACGAGGAGAAATCAGAACTTCACCTTTGCAGGTAGGAATGTGGGATGTGTGTGACTGCTGTAGGAAACGGTTTGACAGGCCCCCAGAGACTTAAACAGAGTCACCTTATGTCTCTTCAGTTTCCTAAGAGCGCTAGCGATGTACTCAATGGAGAGTCCTCATCTAGCATCCCTGAGGCCCCAGGTTCCATTTCCCATCATTAAGAGGGAAAAAAAAATACCCAGGAGGACACCCACCCAATGACTTCCCCATTGTACAAGTTGCCAACTTCACACAGACTAGAGTCACTCAGGAAGAGGGAACCTCAATTGAGGAATTGCCACCATCCTGTGGGCATGTCTGCTTGATGGGGCAGAGCCCAGCCCCTGTGGGGACGTTGCTCCTTGGCAGGTGAACCTGGAGTGTATAAGAAAGCAAGCCAGGAAACAGGTTCCTCCACGGCCTCTGCTTCAGTTCCTGCCTCCAGGTTCCTACTTCGAGTTCCGCCTTGACTTCCCTGGTTGATGGACTAAGATGTGAAAGTATAATTTAGATATGCCCTCCTTCCCTTAAGGTGCTTTTAGCCAGTGTCTTAGCCTAGCAACAGAGAGGAGACTAGGACATTCATGAGACCAGGCCCAGCAATACAGCCCTAGGTGTAAATGTTCCCAGTTCTCTGATAAGCAGGTCAGCACACCATTCAACCATAAGAAGGAAGGCCTGGGGACTTGGTAAGGTCGGTGGAGTGCTTGCCTAACATGCATGAAGCCCTGAGTTCGATCCTAGTACTTCAAGATGAAAATAAATATATAAATGGTCATGGTAGTGTCCACCTGTGACCCCAGCACACAGATGGATCAGAAGTTCATATTAAGTTCGAAGCTGAGCTGGGTCTCATGAGAGCCTGTCTCAAAATCAAGTAAATATGAGTGAAGTTCAGATTCAAGCTACAACATGTAGATTGTGAACTCACTTTGCAAACAGTACGCTAAGTGAGAAGAGCCAGTCCCAAAAGAACAGGCAGTGTGTGATTCCGTTTATACGAAGGCTCCAAAATAGACAGTCATGTATGTAGAAACTGACTACAGACCAGGGAGTGGAGGCGTACGCCTTTAATCCCAGCACTCGGGAGGCAGAAGCAAATGGATCTCTGAGTTCGAGGCCAGCCTGGTCTACAGAGCCAGTTCCAGGACAGCCAAGGCTACACAGAGAAACCCTGTCTCAAAAAAACAAACAAAACAGGAATTGACTAAGAACCAGAAAAGTGAGGCAAGAGAAGGGTGGTTGCAAACACCTACCAGCTGGACCAGGTGGCATTTGGGGAAGAAGCAAATATTCAGCAATTGGACCTTGGCAATGAATGTAAATACATGGGAATCCACAGAAATGTCCACTTTGTTTTTATAAATGCATTTATGAGGGTTTGGGGGACAGGATCTCATGTTACCCAGACTGGTCTCGAACTTACCAAGCAGCTAAGGGTGAGTTTGAACTCTTGAGCTTGCTGCCTCCATCTCCAAGGCATTGAGATGACGGGTACGGTCACCACACCAGGTTTTTATTTATTTATTTATTTATTTATTTATTTATTTATTTATTTATTTGTTGTGGGGGAGGGGTGACTTGTGCCACATCGACTACCTGTGTGACAGGGGACAAGTTTAGGGAGTCAGTTCTTGCCTTCCGCCGTGTGCGTCCAGGAACAGAACACAGGTCATCAGACCTGACAGCAAAAAACCCTCACATGCTAAGCAGTCTCACCCACCCCAACTGTACACTGTAAACAGGTGGATTTGGGGGGGGGAACTGATGATGTAACCTAATACCTAGCTTATCAGATTTGCCTGGGTTTAAATCCCTGTGGGAAAAGAAAAAAAAAAGTATGGGAGGTGAATTTCATGATACGTGTATTATACCTTAATTAATTTTTTTTTTTTTTTTGAAATAGAATCCACTATGTAGCCCTGGCTGGCCTGGAACTTGCTATGTATGCACACCAGGCTGGCCTCTACCTCTTGAGTGCTAGGATTAAGGGCATGTGCCACTATGCCCGGTTTTTTGTTTTGTCTTTTTAAGACACTATGAATTGGGCATGGTGGCACCTTCTAGAAATCTCAGCACTGAAGGGGAGGCAGGACAATTAGGTACTCAAGGGATGCCTGGGCTACTGTAGACCCTATCTCAAAACAACAACAAAAAGTCAAACATTGCTGTTAGGAAATTAAATGAGATCTAAGTTGATTTTAAAGTTTCCATGGAAATGTAAAAGACAAACCATTTGTACAAAATGCAAACACAAAGAACAAAATCTGGGAGTCCCCAACCCCAGAGGCAAGAACTGTGGTAACTACATTAATATGATATGGGGTCTGCACTGACAGGATATGGGGACAGACACCCCAGCCACATGGCTCACCACAAAGGCCAAAGGTCATGGCTTGGGAAGATGGTCTCCACATCTAGAGTGGGGTCAGTTGGGTAACTACCAAAAAGGTATATCGACTCCATTAGTTTCCTGGGGCTGAAGAAAAACAATAGCACACCAAGGCTGACAGCCTGACCCCAAAACCCACATAGTGAGCACTCGGGAGGCAGAGGCAGGCGGATCTCTGTGAGTTCGAGGCCAGCCTGGTCTACAAAGTGAGTCCAGGACAGCCAGAGCTGTTACACAGAGAAAACCTGTCTAGAAAAAAACAAAAGAAAAAAGCCACACGCATAGTGAAGAAGAGAACTGATTCTCATCTCCATATACGGGTGCTTCGCGGTCTACATACAATAAATAGTTCCAGGCCAGCCAGGGCTACATAGTGAGACCTTATCTCACGCAAACATGAATACACAACACACACGTAAATAAATGTATCTTTTTCCTTTTTAAAAACACTACAGAGCCGGGCGTGGTGGCGCACGCCTTTAATCCCAGCACTTGGGAGGCAGAGGCAGGCGGATCTCTGTGAGTTCGAGGCCAGCCTGGTCTACAAAGCAAGTCCAGGACAGTCAGGGCTGTTACACAGAGAAACCCTGTCTCGAAAAACCAAAAAAAAAAAACAAAAAAAACACTACAAAGCTGGTGTTTTCAAACAATAGAATTCTCTTTCCTCACAGTTCTGGGGACCAAAATCTACATCTAGGCCCAAGTTGAGCCATCAGCAAGGAGTGTATCCCATCTGCAGGCTCCTGGGAAGAAGTTCAGCCAGCTCTGGCAGTGACAGGCCCCACTGGCTGGCAACAAGGTGGCCCTGTCTTTACAGCCAATGCTTTCAAACCTTCTAAAGACCAGAGTATTGAGGCAGATGTGGCAGTGCGTGCTGCAATCCTAGCACTGGGGAAGTGGAGGCAGGAGGATCAAAGTGAGCTCCAGATCCTGTCTCAAAGTAAATGAGAAAGGGAGGAAGAGAGAGGAAGAAAAAAAGGTCTCTTCTGTGTAGGCTAAGTTACTGGTTATGTAGCCCAGGCTGGCCTTGAACTTGCAACAATTCTTCTGAACATATATCCAGCTTCTCTTCTGTAACTTCATATACTCTCTCATGTAAATGTGTGAATGTGTGTGTGAGTGTGCATGTGTATATATGTGAGTGTATGCAAGTGTGCATATGTGTGGGTGTGCATGTGTTTGTGTATGTGAGTGTGCATATATGTATGAGTGTATGATTTCACTTATATCTTTTAGATGTGTGATTGGATTTGAGCCCATGTGGATAATCTAGGATCATCTCAAGATTCTAAACTTAATCATACCTGCAGAGACTTTGCATGGAAGGTGACATTCACAGGCTCCAGGGAACAGGGGATGTGTGCCCTTGGCGGGTAGGGGTGGTGGGTTTGCTAATTCAGATCAAGAACAGAAATTCCAGATCTAATTCTGAATGCTTGAAACAACAAAACCTTAGAATTCAAAGCAAGACAACTCATGAGCTTGGACGAGTTAAAGATTTCCTACCAAAGCCCGAAAGATTATTGATGTTGACTGACAGCCAAGCCAAGCTCCATCTTGGGGAATTCAGCTTTGCCCACTGCAAAAGGGTTAAGCCAGCTGGGCTTGTTGACTGTTTATACCCTCCTCATGGAGGGTTAGGAGAGGTCCTATGACCCTCACCTGAGTAACTAGCTACTCTGTATTATATGCTACTTTACCTTAATTGCATGTGGACTGGGGAGGGGCTAGAGTATGTACGTGGGAAGGGAGGAGATGGGGTTGAGAAGGGGAACTTGTCTTAATTAGACTCTCTATCGCAGTGATAGACTCCATGACCAAAAACAACTTAGGGAGGAAAGGGTTTATTTCAGCTTACACTTCCACCCACAGTGTGGAAGTCAGGGCAGAAACTCAAACAGGGAAGGACCCTGGAAGCAGGAGCTGATGCAGAGACCTGGAGGAGTGCCGTTTAAGGTCTTGCTCCACATGACTTGCTCAGTGAAGGGACTCTAGCCAGCCCTCAGCATGGCAGACATGGCTCTGGCAGGCCTTGCCCTTCTCCACCATTCCTCTGCCTTGCTAAAAACCATTAGATTACATTCCTGAAGCTAGCCACCAAGGTCTATTCCCTCATTTGGCACTTCCTCCTTCTGAGGCTGACTACCAAGATCCAGCTATCAAAGTATTATTAAAGTCCAGCAATCCAAAGCCTCCTTTGGCTCACCTAATTAACATGCATGATTAAAATGAAACAGCTCATGCTAACATGAGGTCTCCCCTTTTACCTTTATGAATTGCCATTTGCCAAAACAAGATGAGAGCTGCGGCTCAGTCCGCAGAGCTCTTGCCTAGTATGCGTACAAATTCCAGTTTCTTCCTAGGTATAGTTTCTAACACTTGCAATCTCAGCAGCCAGGAGGTAGTGACAGGAGGATAAAAAGTTCAAGGTGATCCTCAGCTACATCAAGAGTTCAAGACCAGCCTGGGCTACATGAGCCCTGTCTCAAAAACACCCACCCCCCAAAAAAAATTGTTTTTGATGAAAAAGAAAAGAAACAGAGTGGCGGCTCAGTCAGTAAGGCACTTACTTTGCAAGCACAGGACTTGAGTTCAATGCCACAAGACTCACATTTTAAAAAGCTGGGCATGGTGGTGTGTACTTGTGATCCCAGCTGTAGTGAGATGGGAGGCAGAGACAGGAAGAGGCCTGGTGTTCACTGGCCACCTAGCTTGGTGAGGTTTCCGAATAATGGAGACCCTGTCTCAAATAAAAGTTGAATGCTAAAGAAGTTGTCCCCTGGCTTCCACATGCATGCAGTGCAGCTACATATGAACATGTGCATGTGGGCATGTGCATGTACACACTCACACACACACATACACACTTATATGAGCCTGAGCAAAAGCTAATCTCCACGTGGACAGTAAGCATCCATGACAGGAGTTGTGAATTACCCACAGTGCAACAGCCATTCTATCCTCACCCAAACAAAAACCAAAAAGGTCAGAAACCACCAAGAGCTGCCAAGAGTATTGGAAAACTCCTGGTGAGACTGTGAACCTAAGCCTCCACTGAGAAAGCTGCTAGCAAGATCCGCCAGCGCAGGCCCTTCCGCCCAGCAACGCCACTTCTCCGCAGAACAGCTTCAGAGGTGTGCGCATGCGTTCCACAAAAGGCTCAGCATCTCGCTGCCATTCAAATATCCACTCAGAGCGGACCTGACGAAAGAAGATTGGGAACTTTCACTCTGTCATTGCTCACCTCCGGCAACTCTGTGGATGAGTCCTTCTAGACACCAACCAGAACTGCGTATCACAGAGAACAAAAAAAGAACTAAGGTCCAAGAGGTCAGGATCCTCATTTGAGGAGTTGATACAAGGCGGGTGGGGGGGTCTTGGGGGTTACCCATGTAATCTATATAAATACACACTCATATATGTGTTTATGCAGGTGTGGAACTACAGGCGCAAAGACAGGGTGAGAGGCTTTCTGCAATACTCCAAAATAGACACACGGTGGCGCCCGTAGCCCATAGGCTGTCGCTGCAAGGCTCAGGCTTCCAGGCAGAGGCGGGGTTGATGAAAGGACTAGTTATTTTCCCACTTCTCTGCCCCAGGAGTATCCACGTGCACGAGGACTACCCAGTTCATGATCAGGAGGCTAGACTAGAGGGATCGGGGTCCTCATCCCAAGGAGAAGGGGAGCAGAGGAGAGTGCTGGTTTGGGATACTGCTGCTCTCCCCTGAACCTGGAACCCGTGACTGTAATTTTAGGGCCCGAGGAGACCTTATGTCCGATGACAAATCTCCTTAGAGCAAGAGAAGACAGATCCAGGGAAGGTCTCAGGGAAGCAGCCCCCGAGCCAGGGGAGGAAGGAAGAATCAATCATTTTGGAGCCTTTAGGGTCCCACAAGCCTAGCCTCCTGCGCTGCAGAGGCAGAAGCGCCCTGTCTGTGGCGTTCAGTTCAGCCACCATCTTCATGCCTTTTTTGTTAACAGTAGCTGCAGGGAACTAGTACACGTGTTGAAAACCTCCCCCTTCCATTCAGCCTGCCTGCTAACCTTTCCCTCAATTATCTGTGGGAAGACATCCAAGGCTCCTAACACTTGATCCCATAATTTCCCCTCTGAATTTAACACTCACCATCCATACCACCCCAGCATAGGCTTTGGCTCCTCGCCAATGTTGTTTTTGGTGGTCTCTGTCCAGGGTGGCCTCCCTTTCCTCACTGGGCCTCTGCACAACTCCTACCCACCCTTTGAGGCCTCCGGTAGACATCTCCTACCAAACAATTTACCGTGTTCTGAGTTACTGGCTCTCCAACCCTAACATGCACTATATGTCCCCTGCCACAAAATTCACTCAATCACTGCCAGTGTCAGCTCAGCCCAAGAGTCCCCTGGCCGTTCTGCTCTAGAACTACTATCCTAGCTCAGGTCTCCCCATCTTTGTGTCTGTGTGTTGTATCCAGGTTTGCATGTACACAGGGGTGGAGGCCAGAGGTGGACACTGAGTGTCTTCCCCCATATTTATTTTTTTAGTGTGTGTGTGAAGAGAGAGAGACAGTGAGAACATGCAGGTGTGCAAGCGTGCCACAGCACATCCCTGGAGGTCTGGGAACAACTTTTATCCGCTGAGCCAGCTCATCAGCCCTCCACCATATTTTGGGGGGACAGGGTCCCTGAACCTGGAGCTCACCTACTGGGTAGAATGGCTGGCCAGCAAGGCCCCTGGCATTCAACATTGCCTCCCTCTACACACTGGAGTTCGGGTACACTGTCTCCTCACCTGGCTTTTTCGTGTGCTCTGGGACTCAGAACTCAGGTTCTGATCCCTCTCCAGCAAGTGCTTTCCCCCCTGAGTCACCTCTCCCAGCACTACCTCCTCCCTGGTCTCTGTCCCTGGTCTGGCCCCTCTAGGCAATCCCCACTCCACAGTCCTGGCTGGCGCTCTTGTATATCACACAGCCCCCTGCTTCCCCCAAGAAGACTGTCCAAAAGGAAAAATGATTCCTTCAAACCTCCTTTCCCCATCACTCCCTTCTGGAGCTCAACATGTCCCCTCCGGGCCTTTGTACAGACACTGCCCTTCAGGTGTGAAGTTGCTGGCTAGCACGCTCACTACTGTGAGTATAGGCTAAGACAGTACGGGCTCTTTAGTGCTACCCCTGCCCAAGCTAACACCTCCCAAGGATGGACACACTCCAGGAACTGTTTCAAGCACTTTGTACCCTTTATCATTTTGAGTTCTCATAATGACCCCAGCAAAAAGATGCTATGGTCTCTCTCCCAGGAAGCTTCTGGAAAGCCCCGCTTGTCTTGGTCCCTGGCGACAGACACAGGGGAGGGTGGAATGGATAAGGGAGGGATGGGGCAGTTTCCAGGGAAATGGGATCCAGGGGATTTCTCACCCTCCTCAAAGAAAAGAACAAATTATGCAAATTCTTGGGTCCAGGCCCCTAGCCACCTCCTCAGCCTCTCCCTGGGAGGGTGTAGGGCTCAGCAGAAAGAGCCCCAGGCTCTCCAGCAGCCTTGTTTCCTGATTAAAGACGAAACTAGGGCTCAGAGCTGGTGAATCATTGTGGCTGACAGCCAGGGCACGCTGAGTGTCAGGTGGGGCCAGTAGGGTTCTGAGTAGTAGTTGCTGCTAGCCTTCCTCCCTTCTGCCATCCTCAGGGCTGCCACCATCACAGCAGGTCTCACTGACACCATCTAGACAAGAGCCTGGCCCTGGATATGGAAGAGTTTGATCAGTCTCTCACGGCCCAACTTCTCCTACCCCAGGTCAAAACGCACATGCCCCCAGGGAAGCTACAGCCCAAATGGTGCACTAACCACCTGCCTGTATATTGTGTAGGGCAGAAGCAGCCGTCTCTGGGTTCAAAGACCTTAATGGGCAAAAGAGTTAACAGCAATGAGTGGGAAAACCTCAAACCAGAGTTTAGATCGCCATTGCCTTTGTCAAAGCCAGACACTGCAACACAAGTTCCTTTTTCCTTCTTTCTCTCTTTTTCTTTCTTTTTTGTTGTTGTTGTTTGTTTGTTTTTTCAAGACAGGTTTTCTCTGTGTATCCTTGGTTGTCCAGGTTGGCCTTGATCTCACAGAAATCTGTCCGCCTTTGCCTCTGGGTGCTGGGATTAAAGGCATGCGCCACCATGGCCCAGCTTACAATACAAGTTCCTATCATCACAGAACTGGAGCAGTAAAGGCAGGGGGATTCCTGCTTGCTGACCAATTAGACTAATTGGAGATAGGGCCCCTCTGTGTAGAGCAGGATAGCTTTGAACTCACTGAGATCTGAGATCCACCTGCCTCTGCCTCCTGAGTGCTGGAATTAAAGGCACTTGCCATCACACCCTGGGGCTCACTGGTAGGTGGATCACTGTGAGTTCAAGGCCAGCCTGGTCTACAAAGCAAGTCCAGGACAGCCGGAACTGTTACACAGAGAAAACCCTGTCTTGAAAAACCAAAAAAAAAAAAAAAGAAAGAAAAGTAACTGAGGAAGACATTCAGTATTGTCCTCTGCGCATGTGAGTTCAGGTGTATGAGCATGTGCACACACAATGTATACATAGGTAAGTAAATGGATAAAATAAGATACTAAAACATTATGTCATAGGGAGGCCTATCAGAAGAGGTCCTTGCGGTCATCAGAGAAGAATGTGTCCTAGGTCAGACAGAGCCATCTTGCGGCCTCTGCCTGTCCCCAGCCTGTCCACCGGAGGTGTGTGTGTGTGTGTGTGTGTGTGTGTGTATTCCTTGGCTGGGCAAGCCTGGGAACTCCCCGCTGAGTGTCAGGTCTCTACTGGAGGTTCCTCCTACTTAATCACCTTCCGCTCACCTGTTAGCATGTCTTTGGACCAGAACCAACTTTTCCTTCCCTAATAATAATACTCACAAACCAGAACAGAGTATGGCGCAAGCGTGGGGCAAGCCGGTGCTACACGGTTAGTTAATTGGCCTCGGAGGTGACTATTTTCAGCTCCATCTTACTGGGGAGAAACCGAAGCCAGGAAGGCTAATGACCTGCCCAGAGTCACACAACCGGACTGCATGTTGGCAGAGCCGGAAATTCCTTTAGCCAAGCAAAGCCTTTACAAACAGTCCCAGTGCTCAGACCAAGCTCTTGGCCATAGCTGGCCTAGGGAGGCTGCAGTAATTCCCGGGATGAGTCACAGGTTAAACGCCCCTCTTGCCACAAAACAACCCACCACCACCAAGTCCCTGACCTTTCCTTTATCAGGCTCCACACTGCATTCCTGAGCGGCCAAAGAGGGCACTCTACTGGCATGGGAAACCCAACTCAGAGGGCTGCAACCCTCGCCATCCCCACCCCTACCCCTCCCTCTTCCTTCTCCTGTGCCTGTCTCCCAGCCCCATCACACTGCTACATTCCTCTAGAAATGTCTTACCTTTGGCCAGGCTGGACTACATTTCAGGAATCCATGGTGAAAAGCTGCTGCCTCTTGGGAGAAGTCCTCTGTGATTTCCTCTTGCGGAGTTGCCTCAAAGGCCTACAAAGGTGTGCCCTCTGTGTACTCTGGGCTATGGGGCTATAGAGAGAAACAGAAACAAATGGGGTGGGGGGACTGACTTATTTCCAGTTAGGTGAGGGGTAGTGACAGGGCAAATCTCCTGCTGTCACAGCTGGTCTTTTCTCACCAGGTCATGACCCTCAGGGCCTGGATCAATCAATAACTATTGGGTAACTACAGGGAGATCTGGCTGGGATGGCCTGCAGGAGAGGTGGGTGGTGTTTTCTTCACCCCGCTGTCTGTCACCCCTGGGCCCTGGAGCTTCACTATGAAGCTGGCTGCTGTCTCCCAGCAGGTCCTGGGTTTTAGAAAGCCAAGCCGGTCCTCCATGGTATGGAAGTCTCAAAGAAGGTCATAGAGTCTGAGCTAGCCAGGAACTGACCTTCAACCACCCTGGGAATAGGGGCCCATGTCCCCAGCTCCTGGGGACATGCATCTGCCCTAGCCTCAGCTGAATCTGTGGCCCCTGTAGGCAGAAAGGATCTTCCAGGTTCCCCAGCTTCTCCCCTAAAGAAGCTGTGAGGGCTGGGTGTGGTGGTGCATGCTTTTAATCTCAGCACTTGGGAGGCTGATCTCTGTAAGGGAGCAGAGGCAGGCAGATCTCTGTAAGTTCGAGGTCAGCCTGGTCTACAAAGCAAGTCCAGGACAGCCAAGGCTGATACTCAGAGAAACCCTGTCTCAGAAGAAGAAGAAGAAGAAGAAGAAGAAGAAGAAGAAGAAGAAGAAG
>CAJQZJ010000418.1:7110293-7156336 GCA_907164525.1 Lophiomys imhausi | reverse complement strand
AGAAGAAGAAGCTGTGAGGTCCTGGTGTGGGAAGAGGACACCTGGGAGAGGAGCCCTGCCAACAGGCCAGAGTGCCCCCCCCCCCCCGCATGTGCTTAAGCACTGGACTCCTCCAGCCAGCCATCATTCCAAAGGCTCCTTACTTCCCATCCCATATGGGGTACAGTCTGAGTCCAGCTGGCTGATGTACTGGAGGCCCCTCCCAGGCAGCTAGAGCAGAGGGGCTGCCCCCAGGCCTGTCCCAAGCACCACCCCTGAGGGTCCTTGGGATTCTTGTAAACAGGAAGTGCCCCCCTCCACCCAGACAGCTCCATGTTGTGTGGACACTGGGCTCTGATGGCCCAGGACTCTTGACCTCTCCGGCTGTGTTTCCTGTTAGCTGGGCTAGAGGAGAGAGGGAGATTGAAATGGTCTGGAGGGGGAGGAGCAGGGGAGGGTGACAACTGAGGAGAGCCAGACCCTGAAAGATGCAGAGCAGCCACGCACACAGTACATAGTAGGTATTCAGTAAAGCTTGGTAAGGACCCAACAGCCCACCACCACACTCCCCATGAAAGAGCAATACCACTGAAGGGGTGGATGCTGGGCCACCCTGGCCTGGCAGCCCTGGTGGCCAGCCCTAAGGCTCAGCATCCCCCCATTGTCCCTGTCTGGCCCCGCCCCAGCTCTGGCTCCCTGAGCCAGGCCACTGTCTCAAGGCCCTTTATTTTTAAAATCCCTGTGGTGTTCCAGCCTGAGCCTAAGGAGCAATGCCAGCCACAACGAGCCTGTGGCCTGGGCTTGGGCCCAGAGGCGCCGGGCGGGGCATCCGGCCATCATGCAGCTGCTGGGCAATTCTGGGAGGGCTTCGAGGCCAGCTGGCCTACCAAGCTGCTGAGGAAGCCCTGGAATGCCCAGACTGCGGGCCAGAGGCACTAGCCCTTATCCTTAGTGTAGGAACAGGGGTCCACTAGGGTGGCAACTGGGCCGAGTTCGACTCCATTGGCACACTCCGCTACAAAAGGGGTCACTGTCTCCCCACATGCAACCCAACAAACTGGGACACTGCATGTACTGAGAGAAGAAAGGGGGCATATGTTGGTCCCACGGGGGATACATCAGTGAGGCACATGCTCTTTTCTAGGGAACCGAGGATGCCTACAGAGGAGGTGGTGGCATAGTTCTGGAGAAAGACCCAGACTAGAATCCAAGAAGCCCAGCCCAATCTAGCTCCATCTTTTCCCAGCTATTTGGCGTTGGGGAGCCACTGAACCTCTCCACCTTCAGTTGCTCCCTTGTAACGGGACAGCATAAAAGGCATCAGGGAAGATATGGGCACTGCGGGAACAGATATTCACAGCCCCTTCTGTCATAGAGCTCGGGGGAGATGGTCACTGTACAGTAGTCACTACAGAAAGAGCAGGGGTATAAGTGAGAGGTTGCTGATGGGCTAAGGCGGGGCCACAGGGAGTTCATTGAACTCTGAGGTCTCAGAGGGCTCTGAATGAGCTGGTGGCCTTTCTGTTGTTGGGAAAGAGCATCATAGACAGAAGGAATGGAAGGTGCAAAGGCCCTGAGACAGAGGGATGTGGGCGTGGCCTCAGCAAAGGCCCTGAGACAGAAGGATGTGGGCGTGGCCTCAGCAGAGGACACGAAGGGCTTTGACTCTTTCAGGGGCTTCAGGCCTGTAAGGAGCTATTACTATTATGGTTATCATGAGAAGAAGCCAGAGGAGGCTGCATGTCAGATGGACCCTGGCCTGCCCCTGCTTCCCACTGTGTCCCTTCTCTTTCAGTCACTGCCTGAGGAACGCCAGGCCAACCAGCTAGTGTATGATGTTCCCTTGATCTACACAAGGTGCTCAACTCTGGCCCAATTTGTTCCGGCTTTTGATCCTCCTGGAAGTGAGTTAAGGCAAGGAGGGCTTATTACCATGTGTTCCTTTGATAAGTGGGGAAACTGAGGCAGGAAGGGCAAAACACCGACTCCCATTATGGCCAAGCTCAGCCATGTGAGCCCTGAGACTAACACGTTCACCACAGACCAACCCACTTCTCCTGAGGTAGCCCTTTGTGTACCCAACCTTGGGTCCTTGAAAAGCATTGCCCGCCTCATCCCACCCTTCACCCCAGCATCTACAAACCCCTTAGCCCCTCCCCAGCACATAGGCTCCATCAGGAGGTGCCAGCCACTCCCCTCCTACCCCAGGCTCTGGCAGGCAAAGAATGTGGCCTGAGCCTCCCTTGGGGGCTCCAGCCAGCAAGCATTGGCAGGAGACCTCGCTGAGTCAATACAAGGCTGGCTGGAGTTCACACTGCCCACCAAGGCTGCATTAGAGACTCAGGAGGAAGGACTGCCACCTCCCACCCTCCACCCTCCCTTCCCCACAAGACACCCCCTCCTGCTCTGGGCCCAGACAACAAGGCTAACCCTTGAGGGCCTGCTGACAACCTAGTCCATTCCCCAGCAGAGAGGTGCTGTGGGACCTCGGGCAAGTCCTAACACCACTCTGGGCCAGTTTCCTCCCCTGTGAGACACTCATCCTCGTTGGAGTCGCTATGATTTAACAAAGGGTTCTCTACACATAAAACTGTAAAAGCTGCGCGTCCCCCTCTGCCATGCGAATGTGAATTCCTGAGTTCAAAGGCAGTGACTTTTGCTCTGTTGCATTCTCCTGACCTGGTTCTTAATGAGTCTGTTGTGATGTGACATGAAGTCCATGACAAAACTCCAAGCCTGAATGGCTGTGGTTGCTATGACACACACCCCAGCCTGTGTTTGTAAAACGGCTTTCCCAGGCTGCTCCTTTGATGGTAGGCGTTATTCTTCCCATTTCACAGACAGACAAACTGAGGCAAGGGAGGGTAGGAGGCCTGCCCAAGGAGGCCTGGCTCCAGCTGGTACCAGGCCTTCTGACACTTGAAAGGGGATCTTTGGGGGCCCTGTCTGTGGCAATTGAGGTGGAGGGAGGGACAGTGGGCAGACGATAGAGGGGTGGGGTTGAATTCTGCTGTTTTGGGGAGGCATCTTGCCTGGTGGAGTTACCCTCTCAGGAAAGTGTCAAGCTCCCAACCAATTGAAGGATGTATGTGAGAGCTTGACCCTCAGACATGCTCAGCGAGTCCTGCCCCAGGAGATGTGGGTGCCACATGTGGGACTCTCTCTGACACTTGAGGATTAGCAGAGAGAGTGATACTGTATGTGACCTTGGAGCCTTTCATGTGCTGTGAGAGGCCACGGACCCATTTCCCAGGGTGATGTTCACATTGCCCAGTTATGTGACTCTGAGGAGGAAGTGGCTTCGTCCCCTTGGCCCCTTGTTCTTACTGGACAATGGGCTGTGAGGATGAGAACGAAAGAATTCAGCCAACCCGCCAGCTCCTCACAGCAGGGTCCTGACGCTAACCATCTTCCCTCCCATCACCAGCCTAGAGAGGGAGCAGGAAGCCAGGAGCCAGCAAGCCTGGTGGGGGTGGGGCGCGGAGGCAGGGGTGCCACTGACTGAACCAGGAGCTGTACCAAGACTGCCACTGGATTCTGTCCCTGGACTTGAACCTGCTAACCCATGGCCAAGAGCCCTCAGGGAGGGTGAGGAGGAAGACCCTCCTGTATACTTGCTCATCTTGGGGATAGGCTGGAGAGGCCACATTGGTGATGATTCGGGACCCAGGCCTGGCCCATAGCCCAAGGACCTATCTCTCCAGCCAGACTGGACCATGGAGAATAGGCTATTGTTTGTTCTACTCTCAACGTGTTTCCTGTCCCCCCCATCCCCTCCCCTCTCACCCACCCCCTCAAGTAAAGAACAAAGGTCTCTGGATGTGGACCCCTCCCCACCCTTCCATCCTGGGCCTGGCCAGCTTGGAAGAATTCAGTCCCATCACCCAGGGGACAATGGGTCACCTGGCCCTGACCCCTTCTAATGTCCTCCCCATCCTCTGCAACTGTAGGCGCCTCAGAACCCCCATGTTCCACTGTGTCCATCCATCCATCTGCCCTCCTCAGGGTGGGGCCAAGGAACTAACCCCACATCCTTCCTCAGCGCCCCCCCCCCCACCGCCCAATGTCTTGTTCTCCTGAGAAGGAGAGCCAGTGAGGTGGGGAGGTGAGTCTTTCCCCACCCCCATTTCCCTGTGGACCGGGAAGTTAAGAACCAGGGGTGAGCAGCCCTGAAGAGTCCTCAGGAGAAAACTCATCCACGCTCTTGCCCTTTTCCCACAGCCTGGAATTCGAGAGGCTTTTCCGGCTTGACAGCTGTCTCCTAGCTATGCTCTGTGGGCCTCTAGCCCCACGCGCCATGAAACCCTTGGGATTAACTCCTGTCTTGGCCCTGTGGCTCTCAAGAACCCTTTCACACCCAGGCTTGAGAAGTAGCTAGGACAGACAGACTAGCACTCGTCTGTGGTCACCAGGCCCTCAGTCCAAGCCCAACTCTGAGGTCTCAGTCCCCTTCAGATAAGGCTTCTCGGCCATGGCCACATGCACACATGCCACACATATGCATGGTGTGCTCAGCCTGGCATTCAAGTCTTCTAGTTTGCACAGCCTCCTACTAACATAGAGCCTCTTCCTCCTCCAGGATGCCTTCCCAGAATCCTGAAAGCTCCCTGTGACCTTACTTTCAGTCTGCTTTTTTTTTTTTTTTTTTTTTTTGTTTTTTGAGACAGGGTTTCTCTGTGTATCTCTGGCTGTCCTGGACTTGCTTTGTAGACCAGGCTGGCCTCAAACTCACAGAGATCCGCCTGCCTCTGCCTCCCAAGTGCTGGGATTAAAGGCGTGCGCCACCACGCCCGGCTTTCAGTCTGCTTTTTGATTGTTTGTTTTCTTTTTGTTGTTTTGGTTTTTGGTTTTCCAAGACAGGGTTTCTCTGTGTAACAGTTCTGGCTGTCCAGGACTCACTTTGTAGACCAGGCTGGCCTTGAACTCACAGAAATCTGCCTGCCTCTGCCTCCCAAGTGCTGGGATTAAAGGCGTGCGCCACCACACCCGGCTTTCGGTCTGCTTTTATGGTACCTTTGGAGCAAGAAGGCATAGCTCACATTGAAAGCTACCCTGGAGTGTATGGTAGTCCAGGGTTCCCCTTGCTATGCAGCCCTGACAAGTTCATCCTCTATCCTTAGTGTCCCCAAGAGTCTACTGTGGACCCTAAGACTCCCCCACCAAGTTGGTTCTTGGGCCTTTTGGATAGGAGAGAGGAGAAAGAGGTCCAAGTTTCCTTCCAGAAAGCTCCAGAAGGTCTCTTAGCTCCCAGAACAGTTCCAGCCTCCAAAGTCAGCAAGGAAACGAACAACACCAGCAGCTGGTGAAGAATCCCTGCAATCCCAGGGCCAGGGGCCATATGTACACAATCCAGCTGGCCTGTGTCACACAGAGAGAGCCTCACATTCCTCTCTAAACATGCCCCAGTACCTCTCACCACTTCATCCTCATGGTGAGGCAGAAGTCTTCTACCTGGCCAAGTCATAAAACATCCTTAGGTGTGCCCAAGTTCACTTCTTTTTTTTTTTTTTTTTTTTTGGTTTTTCGAGATTGGGTTTGTCTTTGTATCCTTGGCTGTCCTGGACTCACTTTGTAGACCAGGCTGGCCTCGAACTCACAAAGATCCGCCTGCCTCTGCCTCCCAAGTGCTGGGATTAAAGGCGTGCGCCACCACCGCCCGGCCGCCAAGTTCACTTCTACCTCTTTGCTTTCTCTTCAGCTCCATCTCTCCCAGCTCAAATGCCACCTTCTCCAAGAAGCCTCCCTGCCAGTGTTGTCCCTCCCAATTCCTTTGTCCTTTAGCCTCTTGTCTACCCAACCAGATGCCAGTCCTAGGGAAAGTGGCCATGGCCGACCATTCCCCTACAGTCCCCACAAGTCCCCTGGCACACATGGGTTGAATTCCACCACCAGGAAAAGCAAATGACAACAGTAACCACAGCAGCCACCCTTCCCAGGCAATACTACAGGACCAGGTGTGACATCTATGGTTTGTCATAGACTGTCCAACTGGGGCTGGGGATAAGGTCTGTGCACTGAAGGTCACACTGCCTACAGCAGGCAATACTGAGATTTGAACCACACTTTCCTGACTTAGAAGTATATTTGGGGCAGGGTCTGGAGAGATAACTCAGCAGCTAAGAGCACTGGCTGCTCTTCCAGAGGACCCAGGTTTGATTCCCAGCACCCACATGGTGACTCACAACCATCTGTTAACTCCAGTTCCAGGGTATCCAACACCCTCATGGGTTCAGTAGGCACCAGCACACATGGTACACAGATGTACATGGAGGCAAAACACACACATAAAATGAAAAAAAAAAAGTTAAAAAGAAATGAATCCTGGGGCTGGATATAATGGCACATGCCTTTAATACCAGCATGAGTTCAAGGCTAGCCTGGTCTACATAGTAAGTTCCAGGCCAGCCAATGCTACATAGTGAGACCTTGTCTTAAAAAAAAAAAAAAAAAAAAAAAAGAGCCAGGCATGGTGGCCCACAGGGAAGCAGAGGTAGGTAGGTCTCTGTGAGTTCGAGGCAGCCTGGACTACAAGTCAAGTCCAGGACAGCCAGGGCTCTGTTACACAGAGAAACCCTGTCTCAAAAAACAAAAACAACAAAAAAAAAAGTGTCTTGGGTTTTACAAGGAAGAGCACGGGGTACAGCGTTCCCTTAGCCCCCATGGCAATATCCCGTAGGTGTGAGGACATCTCACAGCACAAAACTCTTGGGGATTCCAATGCTGTCCCCTCCCCCTGAGGTATCCATGTGTGTCTGAGCCCCTGTGGAAGTCTAGTCCCTGAGAAGAAGGCGCCTGCCTTCACTGAGGTTGGGTCCTGGTGAAGGGATGAGGACCTTTTAATTGTAACAGCCCTGACCATTCCCCAAACATGCCAGGAATATAAGCAGGCATCTCATGGAGTGTTCCACGGCAAATAGATGCCCACATGGAGGCCAGACCATAGCCAGTCTAGCTTGAGAGATGGTCCCTGAGGACCTCAGAGCGGCTCATCAGTGGGCGTGGCAATGTGTGTGTGTATGTGTGTGTGTGTGTGTGCCGGCTCAGAAATGTGGCCCCCAGCAGGAGCCAAGATCGAGTCTGTGTAAGAGAATCACCGAATGGAAAGTAAAATGAATAACTGAATGTGATTGTGCACAGCTGGGTAGCCTAGCGGGCAGGGATGCGGCAGGAGAGAGTGGGTGGATGCCTAAAGAGCAGAAGCATCAACGGATGGGTGACTAGGGGATCGCGGGGGAGTAGGTAAGTGGCTGGGTGATTGGATGGGCATAGGGTGTGGATCAAGGGATGGGTGTGTGAGCGGTGGGTAAATGGATGGGTGGAGGGTTAGGAGGTATGTGGGAGGGCGTAGGTAGCCAGGCATCGAGATAACTTTACAACTGTGGGTGTACAGTTGTGGCAGATGGGCCCTCGGACACATGAGACAGAGAACTGGGAACACTGGGCCAGTGAATACAGAAATAAACTGGTCAGCAATCCAGCCAGCGTTTGGAGTTCAAGGAAGCATGCTGCCCAGGTTCTCTGTTCACTGGACTCTACAGAAGGTTGCCCCAAGTGGGAAGTACCCCATGTTAGTCTGTGTCCTCCCTACCTCCCTAGAGAGCTCCCAGCTCAGAAATGCCTTCTTCCCATTAATCCCCAGCCCACCCTGTAAGGGTGAAGTGGGGGCAGCTGAACCCTAAGAGCCTACAGCCCTAGGGTTTGGTGCGGTCAGCACTGGAGAACCCCAGGCAACCCTTGTCAATGCAGCTCTCTTGCCTTCCCCAGCTGGGAGCCATTTGTTCTGCATCCAGCATGGTAATCAGGGCTCTGGCGGGGTTAACTCCTGCACTCCTGGTGCAGCCTTCGAGGCAGACGGGACTTCGGAAAATCAGAAGAGGAAAAAGACATGAGATGATAACCCCTGAGGCCTGGATCCCAGGACTTTTCTTTTCCTTCCATTTTCCAAAGGAAACTGAGTCAGATCCTTAAATCAGGAGTGGAGCCAGGAGCAGGGATTGAGGCTTACATGCAGATAGACTTATCTAGAGACAACCTACAAATGTGAGGAGGGGTTCCTCTCACCCTCAGCTCACTGGTCCGTACAATGGGACAATAATATCTGCCTAGAAGATTGCCACCCAGCCAGTTGGGAGAGACGGAGTCCCTGGAATCTGGTCTAGAAATTGGGAGGTTCTGAACCACTGAGCCAGAGTACAGTGCAGGATGGAGCAAGAGGGACTAGAAGGGACGGAGAGAAAACATTTGTATCCAGACAGCTTTCTCAACCGGGTGTGGTGGCACATGTTTTTACTCCTTGCACTCCAGAGGCAGAGGCAGGTGGATCTCTGTGAATTCAAGATAATGAGTTCCAGGCCAGCCAGGGCCACACAGTGAGATGCTGTTTCAACAAACAAAGCAAAGACAACACAAAACAAAGACAGATTTCTGGGCCATCTCTCAGGACTTGCAACACACCCTCAGGTGTGGTAAATGCCTGCCCTAGAGCTAGACCCATTTAAAAGGGAAGCCTACACTGTGCTCACAGCTAGCCTTGAACTCTGGGCCTTTGACGGGGGAGCCAAATAGCTTCCTTTCTGAGCTGCTCCAGGGACCCTGGCTGGAGGGATGAGTTGCTTTCCAGCTAACCTGAGCACCTTTGAGAGCGAAAGCAAGTGGGGACAGAGGAGCTCTTGGCAAACAGGAAATGTGGTCATCCTGAGAGAGTAGGAGGACCAGTGGCTTCACTTTTCTGCAAAATGGACACAATGACAGAATTGTTCCCATAGGGCTGTCACAGAGATTAAAGGTGATTATGCATGGTACGTGCTGGGTGCTCAATAAAAGCTGAGAGATTTTTAACTGCACCCACACACACGCACAGACACCTGGCCATACTTAAATACCCAGGCCCTGGCCTTTCAGTCTCCTTGCCTGTGTGCTTCTGCACATCTGAGTCTTGGGGACACTGATCCCAATTTCCCTGGGCTGTCCTGGGGGATAGATCTCAAACTACCTATATCTCAGTCTTATCTGCATGCCACTGGTATGCTTTGTGCCTCAGTTTCTCCATTTGTCCAGCTGAAAAAAAAATGACCCCGCCGGGCGGTGGTGGCGCAAGCCTTTAATCCCAGCGCTTGGGAGGAAAAGGCAGGCGGATCTCTGTGAATTCGAGGCCAGCCTGGTCTACAAAGCAAATCCAGGACAGCCAGAGCTGATATACAGAGAAACCCTGTCTCAAAAAACCAAAAAAAAAGACCCCTACCCAGGCAGCTAGTGTGAGGATTCAGAGAGCCAATCCTGGAAGCAGAGCACTCTGGGAGTAAGCAGTAAGACATTAGACCTTGTCTCCTCCATCTCACTGTCCTTATGGCTCCTCATCCCTGTCTGGACAGTGCTACCTAGCTCCATCCTCGCCCCATACATAGCTCAAATCCTTTGCCCACAGTCTGTCCAGTGTGAACTTCTTAGGCTCTCTGCTCTTCTAGGTAAGACTTCACCCTGGGGGTTGGAGAGATGGCTCAGCTGTTAAGAGCACTGGTTGTTCTTCCAAAGGACTTAAGTTCAAATCCCAGCACTCACATGACAGTTCACATCTGTCTGTAATTTCCGGGCGTGGTGGCACACACCTTTAAACCCAGCACTAGGGAGGCAGAGGCAGGTGGACAGGTGGATCTGTAAGTTCAAGGCCAGCCTGGTCTACAAAGTGAGTCCAGGACAGCCAGGGCTACACAGAGAAACCCTGTCTCAAACAAACAAAACAAACAACAACAACACAAAGACTTAACCCAACTTTCATCTACTTCAGGGAACCTTGCTCAACACCCCATTCCCAGACTGCCTTAAGGACCTATCCATTCCACACACAGTCCCCAGGATTCCTCTCTGTTCTCAGAGGGTACAACATGATGGGGGGCTGGGGGAACCTGACTTCTTTCCTTGAGCAAGGCTGGCTCTGCTCTTTGAAGTAGGGGACCATCACTAAAGGTTTTTAAGGTGTGACCTCATTTACCTGTTCAACAACTCTTCTAGTTGCTAGAGCAGGGAACAGGAGATAATGTAATATCAGATGTCTGATTTGATAACTCCACTTTATTTGTACACGCGCAAGTGTGTGTGTGTGTGTGTGTGTGTGTGTGTGTGTGTGTGTGTATACCTCTGGAAGAAAATGAAGCACTCCTAATGGCTGAGCCATCTCTCCAGCTCCATGGGGAGACTGAGGCACTGAAAGACAAGGAAGGAACAAGGGCCATCCCAGCTTTAAGGTCCATGACATTACCACATGCTGCACTACACACCCCTCTACATGGTGGTCTGCAGTAATGGCCTCTTCCCAGAATAGCTAAGTATTCTGCTGGAATATTGGGTGATCAGAAATGGGAACTAGAGAAAAAGTGAAAGAGTGAAGGCTCCAACATCTTTTGGCCAGTGTCGGTGTTCCAACCCCTACCCGCTCCAGAAGAGAAACGCTGGAGGCCCAGGACAGAGCTGTCAGTCCTGGACTCCCGGAGGTCATCTGAGGAGCAGTGGGCAGCAAAGAGTCCGAGTGGCCTCCTCTGGGCAGTCCCGGCTCTGGACAGAGCGAACATTCCCGAGGTCGCCCCGCCTAGGGACGGCGGCAGGGGCCTGGTCTGGCCTGGCACCCCCGCCGCGCCCCTGCAGCCCTCGCGGCCGCCTTGGCCAGCCTGAGAGGAGGCGCGGCCGCCGCGGGCGGAGCAGGGGCGGAGGGAGCCCGCAGCCCGCCCCCGCCCCGGGATCCGGCCGCCGAGCCCGCGGCCAGGGCGGCGCAGACCGGCCCAGCGACTCTCTGGCTGCGCAGGGACACGCTGCTGCCGCGCCCGCCCCTGGACCCCCCCAGGCTCGACGACACGAGGTAACCGTGGTCACGGGCCGGGGGAGCAGGCGCCGTCCTGGGCGCGCGGAGCCAACCCGTAGAAGGCCGGAACTCTCAGACCTCTCGGGTGGTTTTGTCACGTTGCGGGAGGACTCAGGGCACCAAAGATCAGAGGGGAGAGCAGTATCCCGGGGAGCGGGAATAGGGCGAGCCCAGGGCCGTCTGCGTGCATTCCTGAGCGGGCAGCGGAAGAGAAAGGACCCCAAGGCCTCTTGGCGACGCCAGCGCGGGAAGCTGGGGGTCGGTGACGGGGGGGGGGGGGGGACCGGGGACAGGGCACCCTGCCCCCTCCCCAGCTGCATTCCAGGCTGGAGCAGCGGATGAGGTCATCCCGTCCGGTTCCCTTCTGGCCCACAGCAGCCGCTGCCCTCTGCCCGCGCCGGACCAGAGCTAGAGACACTCCAAAGTCTCCCCTCCGAGGTCCCCAGAAGGGAATGTTTCCTGGTTGAAGTCTTTCCCGGACTTCCAGCCCAGCTGATTCTGCCCTTGTCCCAACTAAGCAAGACTCACCAAGTTTGAAGGCCTTATTGTAGACCGGGAAACTGAGGCTGAGAGACCACAGCGGTTGAGTGGAGGAGGGCTGCTTAGCTTTAACTTAGGGTTCTGGGGCAAGAAGACATTAGTTAACCAGTGGTGTCGCAAGTTAATTCCATCACTTTGGAAACTGAGGCAGGATGGTCGCATTTTCGAAGTCAGCCTAGGCTATATAGAGAGACCTTGTCAACAAACAAAAAAAATCCCCGCATCGTCCCTCCTACTTTCCAAGTTGCTCCCTGACCGCCTAAGGGGCTCCCTCCTATCCTACCGGCAGTGAAGTTTAGAGAACCTGATCCAGGATCTGGGCAGCTGGCTACAGGATCAGGCAGCTGGCTACCCCCTGTCTTGGCTCAGTTTCCTGTGTTCCACCTCAAAGTGCTGGACTTTGAGGGGAAATGTCTCTGGAGGATTTAACTTCTAATTCCAAATGTCACAGGTTGGGGAAAATCTGAAGCAAGCCCCCCCCCTTACTCGCCTAGCTCCCTCTCCCGCACCCTCAGAAGACTGCCGGGAAATGGGGCTCTGCACACCTGCCTGCAGGGGTGTCTGGGTACTCCAGGGAGCAGCAGCCTCCCCGAGCCCTTCCTTCCCCACCACCGGAATGGCTTCTCTTAACCAACTTCCTAGCTCCCACATCCACCCCTATTGGCCACTGAGTGAATGGACCCGGCCAAAGCCCCAAAGCTTGTCCCTGTGGTCATTACTACCGAGGGAGCGCTGGCCACGAGCCGCCCAGACCCTAGCACAGTATTTACACAGAATAAGAGCTCTAGGGAGTACTGTCGCTTCACCGTGGCCATGCTTGCCCTGGTCAGAGGTGCTGTAGGGTAGAGCCAGGGTCGCATTCCTCCCACTGGGAACTTCTGCACCCCTTCCAGCCTCAAGGCACATGGCAGAGCCATTCTTCTTACATTCGACCAACACTGGCAGGGGTCACACTGTTTTTGAACTGCTACCTAAGGCTCGGCTCGTTCTTTTCCCATGTAAAATGGATGAAGTGAGCATTTAAAGGGGCTTCTTCCTGGGCTTTTGGGAAGAAAAGTCCTTGTATCTCCACACCCGGTGCAGGTGGACGAACCTAAAGGCCAGCAGGAGTCTGTCGTTAGCATCAAGTGGCAGGTGGCTGCCACCAAGGGTCACTGGAATGAATGATGCCCCTTACTTATGAAGTGTTGGATTTGAATCCAGGCCTGCCCTGCTCCTGGATGGGGGGATTGAGTTTCAGCGTCTTCTGCCCCTTCCTCCCTCCTCTGGCAGGGAGGCTCTTCCTGCTTTCTCCATGGGAAGACAGAAACAATAGCTGAAGTTGGACTGGGAACTGTGCTAGAGGGTGTTATCTAAAGGTTCCCAGAGGCACTTGGGAGGTGGCATCATCACAAGGTTGGTCAGAGGGTTGGTTGGGGCCAGAAGCCCCTCTCCCTGGAAGAAACCTAAAAGTTATAGAATTGGGGGTGTGGAGTGCTGTGCCCGCATGGTAGATACATTTTGGAGAGTGAGCCCTACCCAACTCCACAGTTCCCTCCTCTGGAGACTAGTTTCTGCAGAGCTGGGAAACCTGGCCAGTGTTTACCTGCCACAGGACCTTGGATGAGTCTGTTCCCTGGGCTCGTCAGCCCTCTTTGTAGCCTGAGCCAGCAGCCTTCCAGCCTCGAGCGGGACTGGAAATTCATCTGATGACATCATGTCATTGGTCAGCCAACAGCAAGCAGAGTGCTGTACAACTTCAGCAAACATTCCATGAGGACTTCTCGGTGCTGGGGGTGCCAGGGAAAGGGATGATTCAGAAGCTCCCCCCACCCCACCCCCTACCCCCAGGGTGGGGGGAGGAGCTACGGTTGGAGGAGGATCCAGTGGTGGGACTGAAGAGAATGCAGTCCCAAAACAAAGCAGGCTTTGTCCAGTTCTCTTTGTTTTATCTTGTTAGTTAACCTATTTTGAATTTCAAATAACATTATAGAAGGGCTGCATTGAGAATTTTTATGCTTGGAGGGGGCAGCTAGGGTTGGGAAAAAAAAAAACAAAGTTGAAACTCAGGTCTAGATCTTTATCAGCAGAGCAGGTGTGTGGAGGTGACTTGCCCAAGGTCACAGGGTGAGGACCTTGAGTGCCCAGCCTACTTTATCCTCTCAGAAGGTGGCAAGGGGTGGTCCTTTGGCTGGAAGGTTATCTCAGTGATTAGGCTGGCCACGTGCTAAGCACTGAGCAAGGTGGGAGGTGAGAGGCAGGAAAATCCAGGCATGGCCGCACCCTCAAAGTGCGCAGGGAGACAAGACTGGGCCCCGAAAGCCGGCAAGGACTTTTGTGAGTCAGAGGCCCCGAGTTCAAGTTTGGACTAGCTTTTTGATGGGACCTTGAGCAAACTTGACCCTCTCTGGGTCACAGAAAACCAGAGTTTGGGCCACAGGATCCCAAATGCCCTCCAACCCCCTATGGAAGGAGAAAAGAGGACATAGAAGACCCTCTGAGAAGGGTAGGACAGCAGAGGAAGTGGGTGAGAGATCAGAAAGGATGTTGGTACACAGGGAGTAGCTTTTTTTGGCACCCACAGGGCTTTTTTTTTCCCCTAAAACTTGTTCCCCAACAACAAGGCTCCCACATCAACCTGACAGATAAAGCCCTTTACTGCAGGCCTTCTCAGAGCCTTGAATCTGCTCAAGCATGCAAAAGCCGGCTGGAAAAAGCCACTTCTGACCACAGGATCCCTTTTCCAGGAAGCACCTTGGAGGCAGAGGTTTCTGAGGACGACAGTGCTGGCTGGCTGGCTGGCTGCGTGGCAGGCTGTGTACACAGCCATTCACAAGACCCTGGCAGGGCGCCTGCCTCCTTTCTCTTGACCTCCCCAGGTAGAGTAGATTTGAACCCACAGAGAACTGAAATTTGCCAATAGGAGGCATGTTGCTTAGGGCTCAAGGTCGCTGAGATGGGGAACCCAATTCCCTGTTCCTTATTGAGAAGCCACAGGCAAGTAAGTCGCTACAGTTTCTCGTTCCTGCTCTGGATCCTCCAGCTGGCCTGGTGTCTGAGTCTCCTGACTTGTGCAGAGAGCCATTGGCACCTCACCCTCAGGTCTTATATGGTGATGGGCCATTTTTCTGCTTCACTGATGCCCATTGTAAACTCAGAGCAGAATGGATTCTTTGTGCCTAGTCCGGGCAATGGCGCTAAGCAGCACCCACACTTCTGCTTGCTGTTGCCTTCTACCCGGCCTGGTCTCAAACTCTGGTGTACACGTGTGGGGGGGTGCGCATGTCTGTGTGCCCACATACAGAAACCAGAGGAGGACATTGGGCACTCTGTTCTGCCACTCTTCCTTAGTCTCTGGAGACGGAGTGGCTCAGTGAACCTGAGACTTTTGTTTTGGCTTGGTTACTTTTAGCCAGGCTACCTGTAGTCCTCCTGTCTCTATCCCTCTCTTTCCAAAGACTGGGATCACAGGCGCTTGCAACTATGTCTAACTTTTGCATGGGTGTTAAGAAGCCAAAGTCAGGCCCTCGTGCTTGCTCAGTAAGCCCTCCCCAACTCAGTCATCCCCCAGCTCCTTGAACTTCCTACACAAGAGCTCTATGGGCCCCTCCTTTGTGCCTGACTGGCTGTAGTTTAGGGACTATGCGTTGTTGGGCAGCCTCATTTGTTCTCATGGGTGGCTACTGTTTGGACTCGGATTTCCTCTTCTGCTGTCATGCCACAATGCTGTCTCTCTGCCCTTCCAGGTCTCCACCCCAGGACAGGGACCACCCTCTTTTAAGTGTCTTCTTGTGCCTTCCCTGATCATCAGTCTCATGGGGACCAGAAGCCGGACTTCTGGGAGAGAGAAGCAATAGACTCCCTCAGCCTCAGCACTGAGGACAGCGCCTTAGCAGAGTCAAAGGTTGGCTTCTGCTCAGCCATCTTCATTGAGAGAAAAGGGCTGAGAAGGATCCCTGAGTCCAGCTTGCCCATCTTCCCTGGCCCCAGGTGGGCATGGACCAGCAGTTGTGAACAACTAGAGCTGATGCCCGGCCCCCAAGGGGGCACAGGAGCCCCCACCATGAGCCTGGGCAAGCTGTCTCCTGTGGGATGGGTGTCCAGTTCCCATGGAAAGAGGCGGCTGACAGCAGACATGATCAGCCCCCCACTTGGGGACTTCCGCCACACCATGCATGTGGGCCGTGGTGGCGATGTCTTCGGTGATACTTCCTTCCTCAGCAACCACGGAGGCCGCTCTGGAAACACTCGCCGCTCACCCCGAAGTTTCCTGGCCAGGAAGCTCCAGCAGGTGCGCAGAGTCGGGGTGCCCCCCCGACCTGCACCTTCACCCGCCCCACCGGCCGTCTCACCCATCATCAAGAATGCCATTTCCCTGCCCCAGCTCAACCAGGCCACCTATGACAGCCTGGTGGTGGGCAAGCTCAGCTTTGACAGGAGTCCTGCCAGCTCCACAGATGGCCGCTCTGGTTATGGTGAGGACCTGGGTCCCCCAGTCTCTTTTCCATTGTTGAAATTTAACCCCAGAGAGAGTCTAGGGTTCTGCCAGGCCTCCATGTGCGCCTTTCCCCACAGCTGTTCAGTCTCCCAGTGGAAGTCTGGCCCCCAACCTAGGGTGAGGCTGAGGAGGGGTGGGGTTAGGGAGGTGGGGTGTCAGCCTGCTTAAGCCTCATAATATGGAGGCTGAGATAGGAATGGAGTTTGCAGCCGGGCATGGTGATGCACGCCTTTAATACCAGCACTGGGGAGGCAGAGGCAGGAGAGGAGAATCTCTGTGAGTTCTAGAGGCCAGCCTGGTCTACAAAGTGAGTCCAGGACAGCCCGTACTATTACATGGAGAAACCCTATCTCAAGCCTGCCACCCCCCAAAAAAGAAAAGAAATGGAGTTTGCAGGTAGGCAGTGGTGGTGCATGCCTTTAATTTCTAGGCCAGTCAGAGCTACACAGAGAAAACCTGTCTCAAAGGAAAACAAAAGAAATGGAGTTTGCATTCTAGCAGCCCTCTAACTCGCTCTGTAACTCAGTCACGCCTTTTCTGGGCTCCCTGGCCAGGCTACCCCCTCCTGTCTCCTAACATTAAGCAACCCCCCCACTGTCAGAGGGTATCATGGTGAGGCCCTGAGCCCACTCTGGTTTCTGTCCCTCGTTCTTCCGACTGCAGTAAGCACATGGATCTCTGAGTTCCAGGCGTCACCTGTATGCCATGTCCCTTAGTCTCATTGCTAAGATTCAATGAAGTCATGAGACCAGTCTGATCTACACAGGGAGTTCCAGTACAGCCTGAGTTAAATTTTGAGACCTTGTCTCAAAACAAAACGATTGAATTCACATTAGCACTAGGCGGTTTTGTGGCAGGTGCTTGGGACAGAAGCTGTTATTTGAACAAAGACTCCTGTAAGTTGGCAAATGGACTCAGGTGTGAATGCCACCTTGGCCTTGGCAGGACAACTCACCAGGGGATAATGGGTTACTGCTGCCCCCTCGTGGTCATACTCTGCATTACAGTCATGCTGCCACTATCGGTCCTGGGAGCAAGGGTTGGGCTGGTAACCTTTGGAAGGCACGAGCCTGTCCTGGAAGCCACGTGCCTGTCCTGGAAGCGTGTGCTTTCTCTGTTTAGGCCCTGGCCTCTGGTTCTTTTGTATGCCCACAGATCAGTTCACATGCTATGAGTTCACCTGCAGCCCTCAGTCAGTGTCAGAGAGAGAACCAGGAGCCATGGCCAAGTCCACAGCAGGGACTGGGTGTCAAGATTCAAGCTTCAGGAATGGTTCTACCCAGACAGACTAGCTTTGGGCGATATCTGCCTTGTGCCAAAGTGAAGTTCCATTTTTATTTGCTCTTCTGCAGGCGGGGTTAAGGTTAGTTTCAGAGAGGGCACAGAAGGCTGTGGGGTCCTTTCATCAGAAAAACAGGCAAAATGGAGGCCAGCAGGGGGTATAGCTTACCAAGGGCCTCAGGGGTTGTCCTGGCTCGGGACCCCAGCCCTGACCTTCTCCCCATTTCTCTGCTAGGCCTGGATTCTGGGTTCTGCACCATCTCTCGACTGCCACGTGTGGAAAGGCATGGCAGCAGTGACAATCACTGTGAACGCGACTGTGACCGCGCTCAAGACCAAGAGCAAAGTTCTTTCCCCTCTGAGTTTAATCCTAACCCTGAGCTTCGACGCTCTGACTCTCTCTTGTCCTTCCGTTTTGACCTTGACCTTGGACCCTCACTCCTCAGTGAGCTGCTAGGGGTCATGAGCCTCTCAGAAACTCCCACAGCTGAGACCCCTGCAGCCCCTGCAGCCAACACCCCAGCCCCTGTAGCAACCCCCCAACCTCCTACCGAAAAACCCCCAGCCTGTGCCATAACCACCCTAGACACTGTGACAAACCTCCCAGCCCCGGAAGCAAGCCCCCCATCCCGTGGACATTTCCCCAATGGGGTAACTGCTGTGCTTGGCCCTGTGGCTGAGGTAAAGCCCAGTCCTGTGGGGGAGGGACCCCAGACAGCCCCCAACATGGCCTTTGGCAGGTGTGGAGCTAGCTGGAGTGCCAATCGGGCCAGCCGGCACTACACTGAGATGGATGCTCGGCGGGAGCTGGCAGGGGTGCTACCCCAAGTCCATGGCTCCTGGGAGAGCCTGAATGAAGAATGGAGTGTCCCTCCAGTCAGTGCCAGGGCCCCTGTGCCCAGCACCGTGCAGGTCAATGCCTTTGAATTTGCTGATGCTGAGGAGGATGACGAGGTCAAGGTGTGAGGAACTGGGGTGTGGGCTCCAGGTCCTGCCAGCCTCAGGACTCACAGAGAGCTCACCTAAGAACTCATCTGCCCACAAGACATGGGCACCCATGTTGCCCACCCGGAGTTCCCCCAAATCCTTCCTGGTCTATGGCAGGCTGGACCTAGGGGACCCTGCTGATGTGACCCGGCTTCCTCCACTGCCTCTAGACCCACTAGCCCTTCCAGTCATACCCTACACCACCCCTCATGGCCTCACAGTGTGGCCTTTGTGCCCCAGGATGCTTCCCTTGTGAGGTGGGGGTGGGGCAAGGACCACACAGAGTCATTATCTGTGAGTGGGACTGCCTGCCCCTGCTCATTTAGAACTGCCCCAGAAGGCCACCACTGTGTTCTCAATAGCCCTATTCTAGGCTCTTCCTTAGTTCCCAGAGAAAATTCAGGTGCTACCTTGCGGTAGATTCCATCTTCTGTGTACCCCAGACCTGCCTCAGATGCCTGATTGTAAAAGCTTTTCTGTTAAGAGCTGCCTGCCCAAGAAGCCAAGGAGACAGGCCCCTGCTGAGGTGTGCCTTCGCCTCCTGGGAGTTTGGAAAGTTGAGGGTCCCCTTCCAGGCCCCTCCACCCCCCAGCTAGGAAAGGAGGGGGGCAGAGGAGGTAATGAGTAACCAGCCTGGAATGCTCACCGATAAGAGGCCCAGGTGGGACCCTTATCTGAAGTTCCTGGAACACCCTGGCTCCAGGTGCCTGGAACCAGTATATGCCCCATAATCCCATGGGGCGTCTTGGCAGGTGCTCAGATCACCAGGAGGGAGACAGATTCACATGCACAGGGTGGCTCAGGAGTACCTCCCATCCTCAGCAGTGCTACACCCCGTGCCTCAGTTTCCTCCCCGGTATCAAACACAGGGGAGCATTAACATGCATGGAACATGCTAACAGTTCTTAATGTGGAAATAATAAATGTGGATTCTTTTATTTGACCTTGACCTTGGGGGTGGGGTCAGAAGGGCAGAAGTGCGAGTGACACCAGGGATGGGCAGGACCTAGGGGCTGCTGTTCGGTGGGGCTTGCAGGAGGGCTGGCTGAAACTGGTCTGGGGCTAAGGCTTTCTTCTGAGGAGATGCTCACTCAAGCTTGAAGGAGGAGATGTGGAACCCATCCGTGCATAGGTAGGGCAGGTGGTCGTGGCCCAGCCTATTGGGGAAGGTCAGCATGTGTCCATCAGGCAGCGTCACCTTGAACTCTTTCTCCTGGAAGGCCACAGTGAACTGCAGGCGGAGGAAGCGTGTCAGGGGAGACTGGGAAGGGTCCTGATGGGGCCTCCCCATGTCTGAGCAGGAGGGCCACTCTTTGGGCTTCCCTTTGACCTCACCTTCACCTCTGATCCTGGACTGAAGCACATGTGACTTTCTCGTTGCTCTTGTCCCCAGCCTGTACCATCATGAGTGTTGCAGACAATGGTGGATTCGTTGAAGCGGGGGTTAAAATGCAGGTTCAGCGTGTCTTTCCCCTGGCCCAGATTAATGGTGATGCTGTGGGGAGGAGTGACAGGGACAAGAGCTTAGGACAGGGGCCTTTGGTTAACCACAAGCTAGAAGAGAAAGTGAAGTAAGTCGCAATTGAGATCAGTGTCAGGCTCGCAGCATTGTAGTGAGGCGTTCTGTTTGGAACAGGTACTAAGGCTGGCGACGGGGTAATTGATAGTGACAACTTAAGGAGGGTTGTCTGTCCTCGGGGAGACAATTGAAAGACTGTCACCAGAGGGATATAGGTAGGGGTGTTTGGCTTCACAGGATCACTAGAGTTGCCTGGGTTAGACATTCAGAGTCCTTGGAAGTAGGGCATTCTGGGTGTGGGATTCCATCACGGGTGGCGGTTCTCAGAGCAGGCATATCTGCATGTTTCTGCAAACAAGGGACTTGGGTAGGGAAAAGGGGCTTTTCTCCTAGATCCTCCCCTGTGTGTCTGCCTGCCTCCTTCCTAACCCACAGTGGCTAGAAGTTTGTCTCAAGAAATGCTGTTGTATACTTGTCAGCCTGGTGCTGAACAGCAGGGGATAGGAGAAACCTGATGCTCAGGTAAAGGAAACAAATGAGACCTTTGCTGCCCCCTGGTGGTTTCCTGTGTTAGGAGGGTGCATAAAACACTTCAGTACAGGCTCCAGGCCTGTCAGGCCAGGCAGGGTACCTTCTCCATCTGCCCCTTTGGTGGCAAGGGACAGAAGACAGTTTTGGTTCTGATATTCTGCTGAAAGTTCCTAACCAAAAGCTTAGAAATACAAAGGCTGCACCTAACAGGAGCCACTCAGGGGTGTGGTAAGGAGCATATGGAAAAGAGCCACTGCTTCCTGAGCCTTTGAGGGCCCTAGTCCTCAGCCCTGGCCACACCTTGCTCACCGGTCAACATCCTTGTGGATCTTGCCTTTAATCTTCAGGGTCATCCCCGATTTCATGTCCAGGTTGGTGACCTCAAATTTCTGGAGCAACAGAAGAACACTGTTAGCGACCCTGCAGGGAACCGTGATGGGGGGGGGGTGTCATCACCCTGCTGCCATCTCAGGCCACCCTGCTGTCTCACTGTCCTGGATGACTCAGTTACCTCTCTGGCCTCATGGAGACCTCAGCACTCTGACTCAGGCTTCCTGGAGCCCTCTTACCCTCTGCTTGACTGTCCTCCACCCCACAACCCAAGAAGGGAATGGCTAGGACTGGGGGTTCGCGGAATGGACAGCCTGACTTCTTCGGATATTGCAATTTCCCAGTATTCAAGTAACGCACTGCCCTCAGCAGACCCAAGCCACCTGTATGATGGAGAAACCACCATGTCAGGCTGTCCCAACACTTGGGAAGCAGAAACAGGTAGGTTTCTGTGAGTTTGAGGTCCGCCTGATGTACTTAGCAAGTTTCAGGCCACCAGGAGCTATATAGTGAAGCCCTGTCTCAGCAAACACACACACGCACACACAAACAGTTTGATGTGCTTACAATCTTAAGTATGAGGAGGAGGATCCCTGGGATTCCCTGGCCAAGCAATCTAGCCTGACTGACTAATTTTAAGCTCCAAGCTGAGAGATCTTGTCTCAAAGGAAGTGGACAGCATTCCCTGGAGCTGATAGCTAAGGTTGTTTACAAGCAAGCATACTCTCACAGATACACACCACACATGCAATCATACACATAAAAACGAAAAAAAATGTGTGTGAGTGAATAATCAGAATACATTATTTGGTCTAATAATAAAATTAGTTAATAAATTTGGGCTGGGATGTAGCTACATGGTGGAGCACTTGCCTAGCATGTAGAAGTCCCAGATTCCCAAACCCAGCCCTTAAAAAAACAGAAGTATTTGCTGAGTGTTCCCTGTATGGCAGATGCTGGGGGAGACCTCCAAGATCAATAGCACCTACCTTCAAGCAGGTTGCCGGAAGTTTAGCATCCAGTTTGTGAGGCCCAAGTACAGGGCCTGACCCAGATGGCAGAAATGAGCCACCCCTGTTTTATCTAGCTGTCCTCATGCCCCTGCTTCCCAACAGGGCATCAGTAGTACCCAGAGTTACAGCTGACTCCTCCTTTGGTGTTAAAAGAGAAAATGTGGAGGCTGAGTCTTCAAAGCCCACCATTTTGAAATGTCCATCTTTCACACTCATGGACAGAAGATGAGAGCTGAGTAGAGTGGCACTTATGGGCAGCATTTCTGCACTGTGGGGTTCTGCTTATTGCAATGGTTTCTCTGGTTTCTTCTTATCAAGATCATCATTATTATTGTTGTTATTTTATGCGTATGAGTGTTTTGCCCACATGTATGTCTGTTCACCATATGCATGCCTAGTGCCTGCAAAGGCCAGAAGACATTGGATGTCCCTGGAACTGTAATTACAGAAGGTTGTGAGCTGCCATGAGGGTGCTGAGAATCAAACCTGGGCTCTCTGGAAGAAGAGCAAGTGCTCTTAAGTGCTGAGCCACCTCTCCAGCCCCTTGACTTGTATTTTGTTAACAAGCATCACCAAGGATTCCTGAATCAATTCTGTCTGGCCAATGGGGACTGGAGGTGAGGCCAAGAGCACAGCTGTGGGAAGCTTGTCTGCTCTTTCTCACCACAAAGAAGGATGGAGGATGGCTGAAACCAAGTCCAAATACCTCCATTAGTATGTTGCCTACACTGGCTTTCTCTGGGGCGCTTGGATTATAGGCATGAGCCATGGGGCAGGACTGAGGGGGTATATTTAAAATAAAAGGTAGCAGTGATGGCGCACGCCTTTAATCCCCCAGCACATGAGAAGCAGTGGCAGAGGCAGAGGCAGGTAGATCTCTTGTGAGTTCGAGGCCAGCCATGTCCACAGAGTGAGTTTCAGGACAGCCAGGTCTGTTACACAGAGAAACCTTGTCTAGAATTTAAAAATAAAAATAAAATAAAGGGAACATTCATTCTAGGAGTGGGAGCTCTGATGGCAGAGACATGTCAGCTTCAGCTATAGGCACTTTAAGCAGGGTCCTGGGTTTGTTCCTAGGGAATGGGGTGGGCAGGTCTCTACTCGGGGCACCCTGTGTGCTGTGAGATGGCTCCCAGGCTCTCTGGCTTCTCCTCACTAGAACTTGTCTTTCCTAGCCACAACAAAAATGTGTCCAGAGGGCCAGCTCACCACGTTCTTGGGGCAGAGAGATCTGGAAAGGCGAAGCAGCTCCCTGCAGCAGCTAAATTACTCCGGGTTTAGCCAGACTGACCTCTACTCTCTTGGGGCTCTTGGTGGCAGAGCTATCCCAGGAACGTGATTTGATCCTGAAAGGACAACTCACAGTTCCTGCCAGAGGAGCTAAGGAACACAGGCGTGAAAACATAGCAGTCATTCTCATTCAGCCGCCAGTAAAAGATGCCATCCACCCTACCCTGGCTTCCTGGGGCTCGTGAAGTGAGCTACAGGATCAGGGTGGGGAGGAATATCCCGTCTTTACATCCCTGACTCCTTGGCTAAAACAGAAGCACCAGAGCCCTTGAGGCTGGGGGTGGAGGCTGCCACAGACAGCAAGGGTACAAGGAAGGCCAGGGTTGGAGGTACATTTGCATAAATAGGATGCTGGAGTATGGGTGTGTTGGGAGTATGTACAGGCCCAGTCTTGTCCCCACTCAACAAAGCCTAAGACCAGAGAGGTTAGAAGGTAAAGTCAGGTGGTAGATGGGGCAGTTCATAGGTGGTGGGACTGGTAGAGGTGGGTAGGACCAAATCCTAGCTCTGTCTCTAGCTGCCCAAGTGACTTGGGGCCAGCCTTACCCCTTTGGGCCTGGGTTCCCCCACTGCTGGTGTGAGGGAGTTATTATCAGGAAGAAGAAAGAAGAAAGCAAAAGACTGGTGAGATGGTGAGATGACCAAAATAGAGAAGGCCAAGGGTGTGTCTGGGTCACAAAGGATCTTCCTGAGAGGCAGAGGCAAGGATGTCTCTGTCCCTTCCAGCACCCACGCCCAGTCACAGGGACATCATGCACACTGCCTACACTGGCTTGGATACTGTCATTGACCAAAGCCACACATACACCTCATTCATCCCATCTGGCATCTGCCAATGTGGCCTCCTTGGAAATAGGGTCTTAGTGCAACATAATATGCGACCATACTGGTCTAGGATAGGCCCTAAATCCACTGTAACTAATGTCCTAAATTTAAATGGAAGGGGCTTGGGTTAGAGGGATGGCTCAAAGCTCTTGTAGATGACCCAGGTTTAGTTCCCAGCACCCACATGGTGCCTCATAATCATCCATAATTTCAGTTCTAGGAGATCCTTTGCCTAGATTCATCTGACCTCTGTGGGCACCAGGAATGCACATGGTATAGAACACACACACACACACACACACACACACACACACACACACACCTGCGGGAGCAGGCAAAACACTTAGAAAATAAATATATATTTTTTTAATATTAAAAAGAAAGGAAGCCAGGCGGTGGTGGCGCACGCCTTTAATCCCAGCACTTGGGAGGCAGAGGCAGGCGGATCTCTGTGAGTTCGAGGCCAGCCTGGTCTACAAAGCGAGTCCAGGACAGCCAGAGCTGTTACACAGAGAAACCCTGTCTCAAAAAACCAAAAAAATATAAATAAATAAATAAATAAATAAATAAAAAAGGAAGGAAACTGTGGCACAGAAACACACACTCAAAGAGAAGGTTATATGCAGAAGGGGCAAAAGCTGAAGTTACAAAGCTTCCAGAGAAGGGACCTGTGGATGCCAAAGGAAGCTGGAGTAGATAGATAGGTGAAGTGCCTCCCTCGAGCCTTCAGGGAGGGCCAGGCCCTGCCCACCCTGGATTCTAGACTTGGCCAGGACCATGAGAGAAATCACTATGGTAGTGAGCCCCCTATTTTGAAGTGGTTTTTCCCAAAAACCCTAGGAAATTAACCTACCATCTAAACCTCAGAGAGAGAGAGAGCCATGCAGTCCCATCCCATACACATCAAGGGAGATCAGTCCTCTGGGAGAAGGGCATCGGCTTGTCCAAAATCATACCACAAGCCATAGAGGAGCCAGATGGGAATACAGGCTCTTGAGAGTGTAACACCCTTGCAAATGGCAGATGATGACTTCCTGTGATTTCATCTTGAGCCTCAGTCTCTCTCTCTCTCTCTCTCTCTGTCTATCTCTCTCCCTCCTTCCCTTCTTTTCCTTCTTTTTTTCTTTCTTCCCTCCTTCCTTTCTTAAGGCAAGGTCTCAGTATGTAACTGGAACTCACTCTGTACACCAGGCTGGCCTCAAACTCAGAGATCCACCTGCCCGAGGCCCTAGAGGGCTGGGCTTGCAGTTTGCACCACCTTGTCCAGTTTACGCAGGGCTGGAGATCAAAGCCAGGGTTCCATGCATCCTGGACAAGCATTCTACCCACTGAGCTGGATTCCACATAATTCCTTTTAAAAAACATGTTATTTTGTGGTATTGGAGATCAAATCCAGGGCCTTGCGCATGCTAAATACATACTCTCATCACTGATCTGGACCCTTTCCCCAGGCCCTGAGCCTCAACTTCTCATCTTTATGAGACTAAAAGAGGTTAGCAGTCATAATTGATATTACTATTACTGTCCTCGAGCCGGGCATGGTGGTGCATGCCTGTAATCCCAGCACTTGGAAGGCAGAGGCAGGTGGATCTCTGTGAGTTCGAGGCCAGCCTGGTCTACAAAGAGTCCAGGACAGCCAGGGCTCTGTTACACAGAAAAATCCTGTCTCAAAAAACAAACAAAAAACTATTGCTGTCCTCACAGAGGGAGAGACAAGTTCTGGCCCTCAGGTAGCAGAGACACAGCTCCTCAGGTAGCAGAGACACAGCTTCAATGCTAAGGGTTGAGTGACCATCAACCCAGCTTTCTTTTATTTTTTGAGACAGGGTCTCTCTACATAGCTCTGACTATCCTGGAACTCGCTCTGTAGACCAGGCTGGCCTCGAACTCACAGAGATCCTCCTGCCTCTGCCTTCCGAGTGCTGGGATTAAAGGCATGCACCACCACACCTGGCAACCCAGCTTTCTTTTGATCCTCATGGAGAAACTGAGACCAAGAGAAAGCAGCAATAGTGGACTTCCCAAAACACCCCAACCCACACACTCAAGCAAAGACAAATGAGTGGAGGGAAGTGGGCCCAGGGGACCAGCATCCTCACCGACATGGTAACAGCTCCTGGCCACAGCTCCCAGCCGCTCCCAGAGGCTTCTGATCAAGGTACCACCTCTTATTCAGGCTTCTATCCCAGAATATTACACATTAACTACCCCCACAGCCATAAGTAAGGACTTTGAACCTTAATTCTCTAATATCTCCTGGCCTGCATGTGCAGGTACTCAGCAAACAGGAAGACAGCTCCTCCTTCTTCCTGCCTACCAATCTTGAGCATCCTTCTGGCCTCCCTACAATTTCTACCAGCGTCCATGGTCAGTACTCCACAAAGCCCAGGGGAGGAGGCCCTAGTGCCACCCCCACACAAACCACAAACACTCAGATTTTGGCAGGCCACCCAACTTCCCTGCTGAACCTAGCTCCTCCAACCACAAAAAGACAGGCTAGCTCTGTTAAAAAAAAAGTCCAAGCTTCTAATTTTCAATGATGTCATGAGTCATTCAAAAATTTTTTTTCTGATTATACATATACTTTGTTTCTTTTTTTTTCTTCTTGTGAAACAGAGTCTGTCCATTTAGCCCAGGCTAGCCTTGTGCTCTCTATCCTCCTGCTTCTGTTCCAAGTGCTGGGATTACAGGCAGGAAATACCATATCCAGCTGCACACATTCACGTTTCAAAAGTGGTGGAGTCAAAGAAACATCTGGGGCCAGTGAGAAGGCTCAGCAGATGAAGGTACTTGCTTCCAAGTCTAACCACCCGGGTTTGCTTCCCAGAGCTCACGTGATGGAAGGAGAGAACCAATTCTTGCACATTGTCCCCTCTGATCTCCACACATGTATCATAGCAATGTGCACACACAAATAAGTACAATTTAAAAACTTAAAATCAGGCAGAAGAAAGAGGAAGCCAAAAGCAGACCATTCTGTGAGGGCTGGGTGGCTCAGCGGCAGAGTGTGTACTCAGAAACTACCCTGTGGCTCCCATCCCTGGCAGCAGGGACAGAACTGTGTTCTGCCGGGACACAGACCAAATGTGCAGAAGGAAGCTGAAGGGCTGGGGATGCCGGGAGCTTACATGCTTCATCCTCTATTTCTGTGAATTTTGTGGAGTCAGGATCGATATACACAGTTAGACACTGGCAAGAAGAAGAAAGACAATCCAACATTGTCCCTCTGCTGGGAGGAAACCTGCCCTGTCTGTTCATCCAGTGGCCGCTGTGGATTTGTATCACAGACATGTCTGTACAATTGTTCATTCTACTTCATTTGGGAACACTGAGGCCCACAAATCTGCATTTCAGAACCATGTATCAATGGCTGTGAAGTACTCCAACTCTCAAAGGCACAGTTTATGGAACCATCTTCCTGCCTCTGAAACCCTACATTGATCCTAATTTTCCCCGATAAAAATGCGACGGGGGGGGGGGGGGGGGGGGGGGGGGAGGGGGGGGGGGGCTGGATAGATGGCTCAGTGGTTAAGAGCACTGGCTGTTCTTCCAGAAATCCTGAGTTCAATCCCAGCAACCTCTTGGTGGCTCACAGCCATCTATAATTAGATCTGATGCCCTCTTCTGTCATGCAGCCATACATGCAAATATACATAAATAAATATTTTTTAAGTGCTACTCTGTTCTCTCCATTGGCACACCCGGCAGCCTCCACGCTGCACATTCCCAGAAACAGAATGTTACTAGCACTCTAGGTTGGCAGCCCACAGAGGCTTCCATCCAAGCTGGCAGTGACTGCACTGGGCAGGGCCCTGGGAGACCAGCCGTGCTGAGCCCCCAGTGGTGCCAGGAGCTGGTAGGTGGCTCACTGCCCAGTGCTCCCATGGAACGCTACCTTCAGTGCTAGGCCAAGAGGGGAGTGGTTGATTTCCTTCTTTTACCCACAAGGAAATGAATTTCTTTTCAGTCTTTCTCTTGGGAGCCAAATGAGATAAGACATTTGAAAGTGCAATAGAAAGTGGGCCTGGTGCTCTTCTGATGATAGCATTAACTCTCACTCGACACAGAGGCTGTGGAAAGTGTTCATAAAAAGAACATAAAGTTCATGTCTTTGAAGAGAATCTTTGAAGCCAGAGGGACATGACCATACTTAAGGCTGGCCCCAAACTCATGGAGATCTTTTTGTCTCTGCCTCCTGAGTGCTAGAATTAAAGGCATGTGAAGAATACCTGTTAAGAAATCTTTTATCTTAATTCCTTATATTTGGGTTGATTCATTTCCCCGCGAATAGATAAATATCTGCGCCCAGTGACTACCATCTAAAGCTTGGGGAGAGAAACAGCCGCTCAGGAGGTCGAAGGACCCTCAGCCCCTGCTTGTCCTTACACAGCTGTATTGAGTTTGGTTTCGAGAGGTTTTGTGGGTTTTTTCCACGAGTATGAATGTTGGTGTCAGTGTCTATGTGTCTCCACATTTGCACATGTGTGCAGTGTGTAAGAGTGCACATGTATGTGTAGGGTCCAAGGCTGACCTGCGACATCTTCCTGGATCACGCTCCACCTTATATGTTTTTGGGCTTTGTTTTGTTTTGGTTTTGGCTTTTTGTTTGTTTGTTTGTTTGTTTTTTGTTTTTCGAGACAGAGTTTCTCTGTGTAGCCCTGGCTGTCCTGGACTCAGTTTGTAGGCTAGGCTGGCCTCGAACTCGCAAAGATCCGCCTGCCTCTGCCTCCCAAGTGCTGGGATTAAAGGCGTGCGCCACCACTGCCCGGCTTGTTTGTTTGTTTTTTGAGACAGGGTTTCTCTGTTTCTTTGGCTGTCCTGGACTCACTCTGTAGACCAGGCTGGCCTTGAACTCACAGAGATCCACCTTCCTCTGCCTCCTGAGTGCTGGGATTAAAGGCGTGTGCCACCATGTCTGGCTCCACCTTATATGTTGAGGTAGGTTGGGATCACAGGCAGGCCACAGACCCACTGGACTCTGTGAGCTTTGGGGATCCAAACTCCATCCTTCATGGTGGTACATCATATGCTCCATCAGCTGAGACCCCTCCCCAGCTCCTGTTTATGAGGTTTTTTTTTTTTTTGCTTTTTCGAGACAGAGTTTCTCTGTGTAATAGTACCGATTGTTCTGGAACTTGCTTTGTAGACCAGACTGGCCCAAACTCACAGAGATCTGCCTGCCTCTGCCTCCCAAGTGCTGGGATTAAAGGCATGTGCCACCACACCCAGCTGTTCTTGAGTTTTTTTTTTTTTTTTTTTTTTGGTTTTTCGAGACAGGGTTTTTCTGTGTATCCTTGGCTGTCCTGGACTCACTTTGTAGACCAGGCTGGCCTCGAACTCACAAAGATCCACCTACCTCTGCCTCCCAAGTGCTGGGATTAAAGGCGTGTGCCACCACCGCCCGGCTGTTCTTGAGTTTTTAAAACAAGGTCTCAATAGGGCCACCTGCCTCCATCCTCTGCTACCATGTCTTCCTCATCATGATGGGCTGTACTTGCAAACTGGGAGCCAGAATAAACCCATTGGCCCTTAAAGGGCCCCACTTTGTAGCTCTGGATGAACTGGAAACCACTATGTTGACTTTGCTGGCCTTGAACTCAGAGATCCCCCTGCCTCTTCCTCCAGAGTTCTGGGATTAAAGATTTGGCACACCTCTGCCCAGCCTAGATCTCTATCTTTTTTTTTTTTTTTTTTTTTTTGGTTTTTCGAGACAGGGTTTCTCTGTTTAACAGCTCTGGCTGTCCTGGACTCGCTTTGTAGACCAGGCTGGCCTCGAACTCGCAAAGATCCGCCTGCCTCTGCCTCCCAAGTGCTGGGATTAAAGGCGTGCGCCACCACCGCCCGGCTCTAGATCTCTATCTTGAGGCAGGAAGATAAACCTTTAATCTGGACCACACCTTCATGGAAGAAGGAACCTTTTGCTGATTGCCTCCTTGCTCTGGTCTGGTCAGCACATCCATTCATTACTCACATTAGAGACTAAATTTTCAGAATTTTATCATATACAGAAGATCTATGCTGACATGAGGCTGACCAAAGGTTCTGGAATTTGCTCCCCACTTCAGGAAGAGAACTCAGTTGCCCATCACCAGGTCAAGGAAACCAGCAGCTGGAATCTGCAGAAGTAAGAAGAGAAAAGACATGCTGGGAATCAGATCCCAAGCACCGATGAACAGAAAATCAAAGAAGCCAGGAGAGGTCCCTGGCACCACTTCCAAACCAAAACTTTGAAGCAGCAGAACCACCAAAAGCTTTGTGGAGCCTGACTGACTCCATCTTGAAAAAAGATTCCATTTTGCATTAGGTTTGACTCAGAGCTGACCTCCAGTTCCAGGAAGAACAACAAAATATATCCAACCTTGCAATCCAGGGGTGCTCCCTCATCATCACCGGACAGCTCACTCTGAGAAAGCACCCAAAAAGTCTAAACTTTTTGCTGGTCAAACTGATCGATAATGGTAAGGCAACAGCTGTTCTGCCCGGTTCTCAAGACCCCAAGGACCACCCAGGAGCCAACTCCGGTGTAAATCCATGAGGAGTGTTTATTGAAGCTGGAGGTTGGACTCCCAATGCTCACCGATGCAGTGGTTCGAATTGAGAGCCCCGAATTCTGAAAATGTAGGGTTTTTATAGGGGCTTAAACAAAGACTGGATGACATTTGGACAGACAAACTTGGCTATCCCTAATTGGCTCGTTGTTGTGTGGAGCCTGACTGACTCCATCTTGAAAAGAGATTCCAACTGCTGTATCAGTGAGCCTTGGGAGTCCAAGCTTGAGCTTGAATAAACAACCCTCATATTTACATTGGAATTGGCTCCTGGGTGGTCTTTGAGGCAGAACAGCTCCACCCTGGTCATGTGATTCTACCAAGGCAGTGTTTACCAAGCAGGCCCTGAAAATTCAGCCCCTCAGGGGCAAGCAAGCTCCTCGGAAAAAGTCTCAAGGGAAAACGCAACAGAATAGAAAACTTACAGATTTCTTCCCGGTGCAAAGGAGCACCAGGAAGAGCATAACTGAGCTGCATTCTGAAGAAAGGAAAAAGAGGAGAAAAATAATGAGTTGACTGAGAACAGGGAGGAAGAAGGCATGAAGATGGTACACCTTGAAGGCAGAGGCGGGGGTGTAATCGCCACCAAGCAATTCTCCCGGGGAGACTTTGTGGTAGAGTACCTCGGGAAACTCAAATTGAGATCTCTGAGGCCAAGAAGCAGGAGGCTTTGCATGCACAAGACCCCTCCACAGGCTGCCACATGTACTATTTCCGGTATCTGAGCAAAACCAACTTCGTGGATGCCACTGGAGAAATGAACCGCCTGTCCAGGCTGACCAATCACAGTAAGTGTGGGAATTGTCAGACCAAACTGCATGCCATCAGTGGCGTGTCTCACCTCATCCTCTTCGCCTCCTGAGGCATTGCAGCTGGTGGGGAGCTGCTGTACGGCTATGCCTACCAAAGCAAGGCCGCCATCGAAGCCTGCGATTGGCTGAAGCATTGACCTAGCAGCCTCCCTGCCTCCTTCAAAGGACAAAGTGCCTTCAAAAGGAAATGATTTTGTTTTTACACACACTTACTCTTAGCTAATTACTTCAAATGTTTTTTTAAAGTATATTATTTAAAAGATGCCTTTTCATGTAGTAAAAAAAATAAAACAAATAAGATAAAGCAGAGTCTCACTATGTGGCCCAGGCTGGCTTAGAACTCTTTTTTTTTTTTTTTGATTTTTCGAGACAGGGTTTCTCTGTGTAGCCCTGGCTGTCCTGGACTCGCTTTGCAGACCAGGCTGGCCTCGAACTCACAAAGATCCGCCTGCCTCTGCCTCCCAAGTGCTGGGATTAAAGGCGTGCGCCACCACTGCCCGGCAGGCTTAGAACTCTTGATCACCCTTCCTCAGGCTCCTGAGCGCCTGGGTAAATGAATAAATAAACCCTCATATACCCCTCTGTGCTCGTGCTTTCTCCTAGCCCGGGGCACGGGGCTGAATAAGGCAGAACAGAATTAGGTCCCCAGGCTTCTGACATGGGTTCTGTCTGAGCTACTTTCATGAGCTGGCCATGAGGACCCAGGTTCAGTTCCCACTGTCCACATGACAGGCCACAACCACCTGTCACTCCAGTTCCAGGGATCCAATCCCCTCCTCTGACCTCTGCAGGCACTAGGTAAACATTTAGTGCACAGGCATACATGCAGGCAGCTATACACATAAAATCAATTTTGTTTTTAATTGAAAGAACTAGGCCGGGCGGTGGTGGCGCACGCCTTTAATCCCAGCACTTGGGAGGCAGAGGCAGGCGGATCTCTGTGAGTTCGAGGCCAGCCTGGTCTACAAAGCGAGTCCAGGACAGCCAGGGCTGTTATACAGAGAAACCCTGTCTCGAAAAACCAAAAAAAAAAAAAAAAAAAAAAGAAAGAACTTGAACCATCTTGGGGTTACTTGGGGTTAGAGGCCCAGGACATCATGCCTGCTGAGTCCAAAGGGGCCCTTGGTCCTTTGGCTTCCAGTGCCTTCTGCCCACAGGCCACCAGGTGTTGGGGGACTTTGGCCCTGAGACACGGGAGGTCCCTGCCTATCTCCTCTCCTCTCTACTCCTCCCAGAAAACAAACAGATCCACACCTTCATGATACCAGCCTGCTCCCTCCCAGCCCACTCCACAGCAACATCTTCCTTCAGAGGGACAGGACAGAGAGGCAGGGGAAGCTGTTAGGGTGGGGAGACAGGAAGCTCTGGCCATGAGGAGGGCAAATATTAAGTCCCAGTTCTGTCATCTGCAAACTGAATGACTGGAAGGATACTTATGAGATGGAGCTCAAAGCATCCTGAGGGACTATGGCGGCTCACTGCTGTAATTGCCACGTGCTGGAGGCTGAGACAGTAGGCTCACTATGAGTTCTAGACCATCCTCCACTATGTAATGAATTCCAGGTCAGCCTGAGTCTTGGTCAGGGTTTTTATTGCTGCAGCGAAAGCCCCATGACCAACAGCAAGTTGGGGAGGAAAGGGTTTATTTCGGCCTACACTTCCAGGAAACGGTCCCGTCCATCACTGAAGGAAGTCAGGGCAGCAACTCAAACAGGCCAGGAACCTGGAGGCAGGAGCTGATGCAGTAGACCATGGCTTACTTCCCCTGGCTTGCTCAGCCTGCTTTCTTACAGAACACTGGACCAGCAGCCCAGGGATGGAACTAGCCACAATGGGCTGGGCCCTCCCCCACTGATCACTAATTGAGAAAATGCCTCACAGCTAGATCCCATGGAGACATTTCCTCAACTGAGGCTCCTTCCTCTCTGATGGCCCTAGCTTGTGTCACGTTGACACACAAACCACCCAGTAGAGTCACATAGCAAGATTGTGTGTCTTTTTGGTTTTGTTTTTCAAGTCAGGGTTTCTTTGTGTAGCTCTGGCTGTCCTGGAACTCACTCTGCAGACCAGCCTGGCCTCAGAGTCACATAGATCTGCCTGCCTCTGCCTCCCGAGTGCTGGGGTTAAAGGTGTGCGCCACCATGCCCAGCTAAATTTTAATCTTAAAAGTATATTAGTAGCTGGGCATGGTGGCGCACACCTTTAATTCCAACACTCAGGAGGCAGAAGCAGTTGGATCTCTGTGAGTTCCAGGCCAGCCTGGTATACAAAGCGAGTCCAGGACAGCCAGGGCTCTGTTATACAGAAAAACCCTATCTCGAAAAATCAAAATAAATAAATAAATAAAATGAAAAAAGGAAAAGAAAAAAAAAGTATATTAGTTACTTTTGGGGTTGCTATGTCCAAAATCCCTTCAAGAATGACTTAGTGAGCCGGGCGGTGGTGGCGCACGCCTTTAATCCCAGCACTTGGGAGGCAGAGGCAGGCGGATCTTTGTGAGTTCGAGGCCAGCCTGGTCTACAAAGTGAGTCCAGGACAGCCAGAGATATTCAGAGAAACCCTGTCTCGAAAAACAAAAAAAAACAAACAAACAAACAAAAAAAAAGAATGACTTAGTGGAGTGTGATGGTTAATACTGACTATCTGCTTGACAGTCTCGAACAGTGGTTCTCAACCTGTGGGTCACGACCCTTTCGGGGGGGGGGGGTCATGCATCAGACATCCTGCACATCAGATATTTACATTATAAATATATTTGCTATAACAGTAGCAAATTTATAGTCATGAAGTAGCAATGAAATAACTTTATGGTTGGTGGGGTCTCCACAGCATGAGGGACTGTATATTAAAGGGTCACAGTGTTAGGAAGGTTTCGAACCACTGCTCTACACTCACCCAGGAGACAAGCCTTGAGGCACACCTGTGAGGAACTGCCTTGATTAGGTTAACAGAAGTGGGAAGTGGGAATGGCCAACCGCATCCTCTGGGCTTGGCTCCCAAGCTGCCTAAGAGGGAGAAGCAACCGGAGCACCAGCATTCATCTTTCTCAGCTTCCTGGCTGCAGATGCAGCCTGACCAGCTGTGTGAGCTCTTACTGCCAGGCCCTGCCCACCTTAATGGATTGTAGCCTCGAACTGTCACCCCAAACTCGCCCTTCCTTCCTCACATTGTTTTTCTCAGGGTGTTTTATCTCAGAAACGAGATAAGAGACCGATAGGAGGAGGAAGGCTTGGTTTGGGCTCATGGTTTCAGAGGGTCTAGCTCAGGGTTGCCCAGCTCCTTGTACTTGGGCAAGTCATCACCGCACGAGGCAGGGCATGTGGGGAAAGCTTCTTATGCTCTACAGACTAGAAGAGGATAAAATCAGACGACCAGCTCGGGACCCCAAGGCTATACTCCCAGTGACCCAGTTTCTCCAAGCAGGACCACCTCTTCCCTTTCCCCATGATGCTGTTAAACCATGAATCCATCAGGACATTAACCCGCCAATCAGAACACAATGTTCGGGACCTAACCCCGCCCCCATGCTCTACCATGGACTCACCCACAGGCACACTTTACTCATCTCTAGACAGTTCTCAATCCAATCAAGTAGATTGTCAAAATTAACCATCACTAGGCGTAGTGACGCATGCCTTTAATTCCACACTTGGGAGGCAGAGGCAGGTGGATCTCTATGAGTTCAAGGCCAACCTGGTCTACATAGTGAGTCCAGGACAGTCAAGGATACACAGAGAAACCCTGTCTTAAAACAAACAAATAGCCGGGCGGTGGTGGCGCATGCCTTTAATCCCAGCACTTGGGAGGCAGAGGCAGGCGGATCTTTGCGAGTTCGAGGCCAGCCTGGTCTACAAAGCGAGTCCAGGACAGCCAGAGCTGTTAAACAGAGAAACCCTGTCTCGAAAAACCAAAAAAAAAACAAAACAAAACAAACAAACAAATAAACAAACAAGAAAAGATTAGCCATCACAGCCAAGTGTGGCAATGCACCTGTAATCCTAGCACTCAGGATGTAGAGGCAGGGGGATTGCCACAAGCTCAAGGCCAGTCTGAACTTCATACTTAGACTGTCTCCAAAAAATAAATGTCAGGCTAGAGGTATAGCTTAACCAGTTAGGATGCTTGCTAGCATGCACAAAGCCTGGGTTCCCTTCTCCAGCACAGCACATCCACGGTGGCACACCTCTGGGACCCCAGCACTTGGGAGAAGATAGGGAAACCAGAAGTTCAGGGTTATCCTTGGCTGGACAGTCAGTTCGAGGGAGTCCTGGGCTCTCTGAGACCCTGTATGAAAAAGATTAAAAAGTAAGTCTTCTTTGGTGTGGAGGATTCTTCATGAGGTTCCCCTGAGAGCAGAAGGCCATTTGTCCAGCAAGGTGATGGGAGTGAATCTACCATGAACTGTAGGACAAGGACAGCAACACTGGCTGTATCTGGTAACACTCTGCCCCCACTCAGGAGGATGGGTATCCCTAGAGAGTCAATCAGTGCCTGTCCTCGTGGGCAGGGCATGGGAAAGGAGAAAGACGCCAGTGTCTGACATCTGTGACAAGCCAACACACCTGGCCATGGGTGCAGGAAACCAATGGCTCGTGCCAGCAGACCTGGCACCTTCAGCAGCACTAGGCTCGTGTCCTGTGTGCCAATCTTCACGTGTACGCAGAACTCTTCTACTCCCACTGTTTTTCTTCAGGAACATTAACCTCAGGGCCTAGGAAGCCTTCCACTGATGTATATATGACCTAGGGAAATCCCTCAGTCTTTCTGGGCCTCAGTTTGTTCATGGGCAAAATGGAAACTGCAGGTCAGTCAGTCACCTCTTAGGGAGGATGGAGGTTTCCGTGGAGAAAGTGTGAGGGCTAAACTTGGGATCAACCATCATTCAGGCTGGGTAAGTGTTTTCTGTGAGTGTTGATTCCCAGGTGGTCTTGGATGCTCAGCCAGCCTGTTCCTCCAGCCTGATGAACCAGCCAGCTCTCTGCCAGGGGGTCTTTGCTGTGGTTGGAGTGAGCTTTTCCTACAAGCTCCTGTGTAGGAAATTGACTCCACGGATGCTGGGTTTAACAGGTAGTGAGACTGACTTGAAAGTGTGCCCCTCCCCCAGGATGGCATATGTGACTTTATAAGAAGAGAAGGGTCGGGGCTAGAGAGAGATGGCTCAGCAGATAAGAGCACTGGATGCTCTTCCAAAGGACCGGAGTTCAAATCCCAGCACCCATATGACAGTTCACAGCTGTCTGTAATTGCCAGGTGTGGTTGGCACAATACCTTTAATCCCAGCATTGGGGAGGCAGAGGCAGGCGGATCTCTATATGACTAGCCTGGTCTACAAAGTAAGTCCAGGACATCCCGGGCTACACAGAGAAATCCTGTCTCAAAAACAAAAACAAAAAAAGAGAAGGGTCACGACCTCCAGCACTTGCTCCATTTGACCTCATTAATGTACGACACAAAGGACCCAGCTGGATATGGTGTCACGCCCTTTCTTTTTTTCATTTTCTTTCTCCCTCCCCCCTGCCCCGAGACAGGGTTTCTCTGTATAACAGTCCTAGTTGTCTTAGAACTCACTCTGTGGACAAGGCTGTCTTTGAACTCACAGAGATCTGTGGTAGAAGTTTTCTTTTTAGTGAAATTAGTAGGCAGTTCAACTTAGCATCCGGCAGCACAGAAGGAGGAGCTTCATGTCCCTTTGGTTTACTGATATGGACCAAAAGCCAGTTGTGGCCGGATGATATGCTTTGTTGAAGGGACATGGCTAAGAACCTGTGCAAGCCGCGCAGATGATGTCAGTTATCGTGAGAAGCAATGGGACTGTTGGACATCAGGAGAAATCTCATGGGCCCTCGAGACTGTCAAGTATCGCAAGATAATGAGATATATAAGATGAGAAGTCCATGCAGTCTCTCCCTTTCTCGTTCCCTCACTAACTGAAAAGTCACGCTGAATAAGCGCACAGCAAGGTACGCCATTAACAGAATTTAGACTGTTAACAGAATTATATCCTTGTAGAATGTAAATGACAGCACCCCGTTCTACTTCTTTAAGCCTTCCAGTGGCTTCTTCCTGGACTCAGGACAATCCAGGATCACCTGGTAGCTGACAAAGGACATGCCATCAGGCCTAGTTTCCTTGTAGTCTCATCTCACCCCCAGCTCCTTGGCCACCCCAACCTCTTGGTCTCTTGAGTTCAGGCTCTTCTGTGCACATGCTGATCCCTCCATCTGGAACTTGCTAGGCAGAGCCAGATTCAAATGTAGGCAGAGTGCGGTGGCATTCTGTACTCCCAAGCAGGAGGACTGTGGGTTTGGGGCCAATGTTGACTAAATAGTAAGACTGTCTAAAGATGAGAAGATGGCTGAGTCAATAAAGCATTTGCAAAATAATGAGGCCCTCAGTTTGATCGCCAGCACCTCCATAAAAAGCTGGTCGTGGTGAAGCACACTCTTAATCCCAACACTAGAGAGACAGAGGGAGAAGCATCTGTGGGCGACAAGTCCCAGTGAGGGAGAGACCCTGCCTCAAAACAGCAATGTCAAGGTATAGCACACAGCTTTAATCTCAGCACTCAGGAGACAGAAGCCAGTGGATCTTTGTGAGCTCCAGGCAAGCCTGGTTTATACAACAAGTTCCAGGCCAGCCAGGGTTATGTAGTGAGATCTTGTCTCAAACAAAACAAACAAAAATCCAAGATAGTTGGCACCTGAGTTTAACCTCTGGCCTTCACACACATGCACACATGTAGACTCCATGTGTGCACATACTTGTGTGTGTACGCACACAGAGACAAAAATGGAAGGGAGGAACGATGTAGAGTAAGAGTAGCTCTCCTCTTGGGTGAGAGCCTTAGCCCTGAGCCTGGTTCCTCTTCTCAGGCCCAGGTTACGCAATCTTCTGTGGACAACAGAGTCCTCTATTCCTGGTGTCCCATCACAGCTGAGAGAGAAAGTAGATAGGTGGACACATCAGAGATAGTATCTAGATTACAGCCTCACCCACATGCCTGCTCCAGCCCTTGGCAAACTCTGGAGCAGCAAGGTGCCTATCTGAGTCAATAGCAGAGTAGGAGTTACCTTTCTCCTCCATGTGACAAGCAGAGGTGACCAACCTAATGTGGTCTTAGATCACAGGGAGCTTCCCCCAGCCAAGGCCTCTGGTCCATTTCCAGCATCCAAGGCCACTGGTAAACTCTCTCTCTCCTATTGAGAGCTATTCCTGGGGCTCATAGTGGCCTTGGGTCTGCTGTGTCCACACAGAACCCATAGGTGCCTTGTTAGTCATGGTCCACTAGTGAGACAAAACCAAAAAAAGGGATTATCAGATAGCCCACAGGCTAGGAACTAGGTGGTCCAACAATGGCTGCCTGTATACTAGAGAGCCTGAGAATCCTGGAGCTGAATTCCTCAGCAGTCCTGACCTGGTGCTGAAGGCCTGGAAGACTCCTGGAGAGCCACTGGTCCTCAGCCCAAGTTCAAAAGCCAAAGAAACTGGACTGTGAAGTCTATGCAAGACGGTAGTAGCAAGAACAAAATGGGCGCACCAGCAAGAAGCAGAGCTGAGTGGGCAAAGACAGCATAGTGTTCCCTCCTCTGGGCTGCTAGAAGCTGCCACCCTCTCTGAGGGAAGGTCTTCACTCTCCACTAATCTCCCCTGGAAATACTCTCACAGGACCACCCTGGGGAAGATCTCTAAGCAGACTCCACGTCCGATCAAGCTGATGATCAATAGTCACCATCATGGCTGCCCTTATAGGGAGGTAGTTAATTATCATCAACTTGACTCGTTTTAAGTAGCCCAGGAGATGTTCTCTTGGTAGTGCCTCAGGGAGTTTCCAGAGAGGTTTGACTGAGGTGGGAAAATACATCCTAAATGTGAGCAGTCCCTACAGTGTAGAGAAGGGGAGAAGAAAGAAACACACTGAGTGTTTCCTGACTTAGTGTGACCAGCCTAGCTCACCTTTCCAAAGATGGCTGCTGCCGCCATGATGGACTGTATCCTTCAGTGAGCCAAAATAACCCCTTCCATCCTTAAGTTGTTTTTATCTGCTATCCTGTCACGGCACTGAGGAAAGTGATGCACACTCTCTGCCCTTTGACGACCTCCTGCCTCTTCCCCCAAAAGCATTCTTTTTCCCACAAGAAAGGGTCTTGCTTCCACTTTTCCTTTTTTTTTTCCCTAGTTTTTTGAAACAGGGTTTCTCTGTGTAGCTCTGGCTGTCCTGGACTCACTTTGTAAATCAGGCTGGCATTGAACTCACAAAGATCTGCCTGCCTCTGCCTTCTGAGTGCTGCTGGGATTAAAGGCGTGCACCACTGGGTCCAGCTTCACCCCTTTCTTAGAGAAAAGAGCCAACTTCTCAGGTGCCCCTGTCTGCCACGTGCTCTGCAGATTGCTTTGTTGAACCCTCACCCCCACCTGAATGACTGTCATTATACTCGTTCAATGAATAAGGAAACTGAGCCTCAGAGATCTAGCTAGCCTTGCCAGGGCCACCCAGCACCAGAAGCAGAGTGGGGGCAGTTGACCCCTGATGTCCAGCTGCCTTCAAGGAACGAACATGGGAGTGTAAAAGGAGCTTCCATCCTGGGCTTCAGAAGGACAAGACTCTGTCCCTCCACCCAAATCCCAAACCAAAAGAGAGAGAGGGAGGGAGGGAGAGAAAGAAAGACAAAGTCTGTAGCACTCTCAGGGTCCCTGAAGTAGATAGGTCCAGGTCTTTGGGAAATGTCCGCTTCACAGACCTGTTCTCATTTTTCAGAGTGGGACACATGATTTGGGCTTCAAAATATCATTTTTAAATATTAAGAATTTTTTTTTTCTGAGATAGGGTTTCTCTGTGTAGCCCTGACTGTCCTGGAACTTACTCTGTAGACCAGGCTGGCCTCGAACTCACAGAGATCCACCTGCCTCTGCCTCCCTGGTGCTGGGATTAAAGGTGTGCGCCACCAGCGCCCGGCTCTGACTCTGCTTCTTAGTGGCTGTGCCCAGCAGACCAGACGGAACTAATCCCTCAGCTGGAAGGTATCTGCAAGATTTGTGCTGCACAGAGCTGTTGTAGGGTTGGAGGTGGGAATGTGTGCAGAAGGTTTGGCTCTCCAAGTCTGGTACACAACAGGAGCTATTATTCTGTGGTTCCTGGCTAACAGGATGGCACTGGCTGACTGGTCACAAGCCTGTCACTGTATCAGTGGAGTGTACTATTGTCAGCCACTCAACCAGCCTGCCAGAAGTGACTCAGGATCTCTCCCTGGACACCCCCACTCTCCCCAGGTGGATGTGATCACCTGCTGGCTCAGCATCCAGGGGTCTCAGTCCCCCTCTGTCACCTGTCCCTGTCCTACTAAAATTTCAGACTAGAGTTTCACTGCCCTGCCCTTGTCCCTGCAGAATTCTAGAGTCTTCCGGCCCCTCCCTCTCCTTCACTCTCTGCACTCAGCCCAACCAAGAGGAAGAGACCTCACTACTAGCTTATCTTTGTGCATTTCCTGGCAGACAATGGACACTTGTTTTGTTTGCTTGCTTTTGGGACAGGGTCTCCTATAGCCCAGACTCACACGGAACATTTATTTATTTGTTTGTTTAGTTTTGTGTTTTGAGACAAAGTCTCTTAACACAGCTCTGGCTGTCCTGGAGCTCACTTTGTAGACCACGCTGGCCTCGAACTCACAGAGATCCGCCTGCCTTTGTTCCCTGAGTGCCCCTGGTTTGCCTAGAAGTTTACGTAGCTAAGGCTGACCTGCAATTCTTGATCCTCCTGCCTTGGCCTCCCAGGTGCTAAGATCACAGACATCAGGGCTGGAGAGGTGGCTCAGAGGTTAAGAGCACTGGCTGTTCTTCCAAAGGTCCTGAATTCAATTCCCAGCAACCACATGGTGGCTCACAGCCATCTACATTGAGATCTGCTGCTCGGGCATATATGTAGAGCAAATACTGTATACATAATAAATAAATAAATGAATGAATGAATGAATGAATAAATAAATAAATAAATAAATGTTTTTTTAAAAAATGAAGATCACAGACATCAGCCACCACAGCAGCAAAACAATGGTCATAGCAACATTATTCACGAGGGACAGAAGGTTGAAACACTCAGGTGTCTGTGAACATATGAAGACAAAAACATAAAACTTATCCACACAGTAGAATGTTATTCAGCCATGAAAAGGTACTGAGTGCTGGCACCTGCTACCACATGGAGGAGTCTTGAAAACACGGCCAGTGAAAGCCGGAAGATGTAAAAGCACTCCCACTGTACAATTCTGCTACGAAATGCTTACAATAGGCAATTCATGGAGCCAGGAAGTGGATTAGACAGACATTCCCAGGGTCTTGGGGGGAAGGGAGAGTGGGGAGTCACTGCCCAGTGGCTTCAGTTTCTGCTTGGAAACAGATAATAGGAATGCCTGTGCACACTGTGGCTGTAAACAGTGCCCCTGAGCTGTGCACTTCAGATGGTTAGAAAGGAAACCGGCTTATGGGGACTCATGCCTGATGCCAGCACACTGGAGGCTGAGACAGGGGGACAGCTGTCATGGTTACTCCTGGTTGTCACCTTGACTGGATTTGGAGTCAACTATGACATAAGCCACTGGGCACACCTGGGTGAGACCTTCTTGATCCTGCTATGTAAAGTAGGAAGACCCATCCTCAGTGTGACGGCCCCTCTCAGCTCTGGTCCTGAGAAAGGAGCTCAGAAGGAAGTAGCCTCACTCCCTTTTGGCTCCATGTTGAGTCATTTACTCTGTTGCTGTGGCCACTGCTGCATTTCTTGGCTGACGTCGGCTTCCCAAGTGGACTGAAGGCCAGCAGTTCTCCGGGAATCCTGCAGCCCTCAGCACCAGAACAGAACTGCTGCGGCACCCACCCTGGCGGAGCAGCTGCAGCTTTTCGGGCTCTTCGGTATGTAGACAGCCACTGTTGGACTACATAACCTGTGTCTACTCCCTGAAATATCTCATCTAACCTGCCATGTAAACCAATCCAATGAATCCAATTTAAATATATATATTCATTCTATTAGTTGGTTTTTTTTTTTTTGGATTGGGGGGGGAGGTTCCAAGATCATCTCACTGTGTAGTGCTAGCTGTCCTGAAACTCACTCTGTAGACCAGGCTGGCCTCAAACTCACAAAGGCTCTGCCTCCTGAGTGCTGTAATTAAAGGTGTGGACCACTTCCCAACTTCATTTTGTCGGTTCTGTTTCTCTAGAGGACCCTGAGTAATACAAGTGCCATGTGTTTGAGGCCATCCTGGGCTACAAAGTTAATTCTAGTCTAGCCTGTGATACAGAATGAGACTTTATTCCAAAAAAAGCAAATGAATAATAGTTTAAAGGGGGGTGGTGGTGGTGGAGAGATGGCTCAGTGGTTAAGAACACTGGCTGTTCTTCCAGAGGACCTGGATTCAATTCCCAGCACCCACATGGCACCTCACAACTGTCTATAACTCCAAGATCTAACATCCTTACACAGTCGTATGTGCAGGAAAAACACCAAAGGACATTAGATAAAAATAATTTAAAAATCCGGGCGGTGGTGGCACACGCCTTTAATCCCAGCACTTGGGAGGCAGAGGCAGGCGGATCTCTGTGAGTTCGAGGCCAGCCTGGTCTACAAAATGAGTCCAGGACAGCCAGAGCTGTTATACAAAGAAACCCTGTCTCGAAAACCCAAAAAATAAAATAATAATAATAATAATAATAAAATAGTTTAAAGATCTATATACTACCATTTTAAATTTAATGGTGTAATATATATTTTTTTTTTTGGTTTTTCGAGACAGGGTTTCTCTGAATATCTCTGGCTGTCCTGGACTCGCTTTGTAGACCAGGCTGGCCTCGAACTCACAAAGATCCACCTGCCTCTACCTCCCAAGTGCTGGGATTAAAGGCGTGCGCCACCACCGCCCGGCTAATGGTGTAATATTTAAAAGAACATCCTGTACATTAATGGGGAAGCTGTACAGCATGTAAATAATGTGTCAGTGAAGCAGTTCTACAAATTAGTGATCAGGACTGAAGCTTACAATACCAGCTTCTCCTTGCCTCTGGGTCTTTTTCTTATGTTGCTAGAGATCAGACCTGGGTCCTTGACATGCTAGGCAAGGGCTCCACCCTTGAACTTTCGAAGCCCCAGGTCTCAACTTCTGAAGTCCTCAGTCTTGCCACAGAGCTCAGCCACCACCTCTTAAGGGCCAATGCTACCACCACATGCAGGAATCAAGAGAGAAAGTGTCTGCTGCCACCTGGTGGCCACTAAGAATAATCTAGGAGGAAGAACAGCTTGTAAATTGCAGTGTTGACTTCGAAACAAATAAGAACAAAAATAAATCAAGGCATCCATGGGATTAAAAAATACTTCATGAGCGCCGTGCCTTAAATCCCAGCACTCGGGAAGCAGAGGCAAGTGGATCTCTGTGAGTTCGAGGCCAGCTTAGTCTACAAAGCAAGTCTAGGAAAGCCAGGCTGTTACACAGAGAAACCCTGTCTCAAAAAACAAACAAACAAAACTTTATCTCCATGAAGAGAGATGGCTCAGTGGTTAATCGAGTTTGCTGCCTTTGGAGCAAACCAGGGTTGGATTTCCAATATCCACGTCTGGAGACTCACAACCATCTCTAACAGCAGCTTAGGTCTATCTAGCGCCCTCTTCTGGTTTCCATGGGCGCCATTGCACACATTTGCAAATACATATAAAAGCAAACTAAGCCTGGCGGTGGTGGCGCACGCCTTTAATCCCAGCACTTGGGAGGCAGAGGCAGGCGGATCTTTGTGAGTTCGAGGCCAGCCTGGTCTACAAAGCGAGTCCAGGACAGCCAGAGATAAAAAAAAACCCCCTACCAAAAAACACAAAAAAAAAAAAAAAAAAGCAAACTAAAACAAATCATTTTTACAAAGGGAAAAAAATGCCTCACACAGTCTATCTTGTTCTACTGCTGTCGAGGGACACCATGGCCAAGGCAACGTCTATGAAAGAAAGCATTTGATTAGGGGCTTGCTTACAGTTTCAGAGGGTTAGTCCATGATTATCATGGAGGGAAGCAGACAGGCATGGTGCTGGAGTAGCAGCTGAGACCTTTACATTCTGATCTGCAGGCAGAGAGAGACACTTGGCCTGGCCTAGGCTTTTGAAACCTCCCAGCCCACCCAGTGCCCTGTGGCACACCTCCTCCAACAAAGCCACACTTTCTAATCCTTCCCAAATAGTTCTACTAACTAGGAACCACGCATTCAAATATGGGAGCATATGGGAGCTGTTCTCATTCAAACCATCAAACTCATCTTAATGGAGAAACAAATCTTACCTCATCTTCCAGGCCCCTGGAAGCCCACACCATCTCATGCTTCCCTCCAGAAATGTTGAGTGCCACACAGGAAAGAGCAAGCACAGAGGCTTCTATTCCTTTTTGCTTTGTTTTGGTTTTTTGGTTTTCGAGACAGGTTTTCTCTGTGTATACCTGGTTGTCCTGGACTCACTTTGCAGACCAGGCTGGCTTTGAACTCACACAGATCAGCCTGCCTCTGCCTCCCGAGTGCTGGGATAAAAGGCGTGCACCACCACACCTGGCGCTTCTATTCCTTTTTAATCTGGTGTGGTGATGCCCACCTGTAATCTCAGAACTCAGGAGGTAGAAACAGGACAATCAGATCTGTCTTAGGTACATAGCATGTTCTAGACCAGCCTGGGTTGCATGAGACCCAAACAAATAATTCACAAATACATATAAAACAACTGCTCCACATCTACCCTAGACCGTTTTGTTGTTTTTCTTATTTGTTATATAATAAGTTACATAACAAATATTTATAATAAAAATAAATTTAATATTTTATTAATAACAAATTATTGGTTATTTCATTAATTTTATTAATAAAGCACTACATGTAATAAATGTATTAATATTTTATGGTGTTAATAGTAAATATACTAATTATTAATAATGAATATATTGTTATATGTTAATATATTAGTTAAAATATGTTTAACAAGTATATTTATTAATCTATAAATAAATTTAATAATATTTAACTTTAAATTTTTTTTTTTTGGTTTTTCGAGACAGGGTTTCTATGTTTAACAGCTCTGGCTGTCCTGGACTCGCTTTGTAGACCAGGCTGGCCTCGAACTCACAGAGATCCGCCTGCCTCTGCCTCCCGAGTGCTGGGATTAAAGGCGTGCGCCACCACCGCCCGGCAAATTTTAATATTTTTAACATTATTTTATATGTTGTTGCTTTGGTTTTAGTTTTTTTTTTTTTTTTGGTTTTTTCGAGACAGGGTTTCTCTGTGTAGCTCTGGCTGTCCTGGACTTGCCTTGTAGACCAGGCTGGCCTCGAACTCACAGAGATCCGCCTGCCTCTGCCTCCCGAGTGCTGGGATTAAAGGCGTGCGCCACCACCGCCCGGCTTTGGTTTTGGTTTTTTGAGATAGGGTTTCTCTGTGTATCCTTGGTTGTCCTGGAACTAGCTCTGAACGCAAGGGTGACCTCAAACTCACAGAGATTCACCTGCCTCTGCCTCCTGAGTTCTGGAATGAAAGGTGTGCACAATTGGGCTGGAGAGATGGCTCAGCTGTTAACAGCACTGTCTGCTCTTCCAGAGGTCCTGGTCAACCATCTATACTGGAATGTTGCCCTCTTCTGGCATGTAGGGGTATGTGCAGATAGAGCTCTCATATATGTAAAATAAATAAGTAAATCTTAAAAAAAAAAGGTGTGTTAGCCGGGCGTGGTGGCTCACGCCTTTAATCCCAGCACTTGGGAGGCAGAGGCAGGTGGATCTCTGTGAGTTCGAGGCCAGCCTGGTCTACAAAGCAAGTCCAGGACAGCCAGGGCTGTTACACAGAGAAACCCTGTCTCGAAAAACCAAAAAAAAAAAAGGTGTGCACCACCACTTACAGACTCTTGTGAGCTGACATGTGAGTGCTGGGAATTGAACCCAGCAAGGGGCCTTAACCACAGAGCTTTCTCTCCCGATCCTACCTGGGGCTATGTTGAGCCAGTCTCTACTGGCTGATGCCTAGGTTGTTTCTTTCTTACTTTCTTTTTTTTTTTTTTTTTTTTT
>CAJQZJ010000418.1:7099074-7109893 GCA_907164525.1 Lophiomys imhausi | reverse complement strand
GTGTGTGTGTGTGTGTGTGTGTGTGTACTTGTGGCACACCATGAGGATTATGGGTTCAGATGCAAGACAATGAGGAAAAAGTCATGGGTGTGCATGGGATTTGGATCAGTTGTTTGCTTTCATGCATTGCAGCCTCTGCGGGGCCGGGGCCTAGGAGTGCTGTAGGAAGCAAACCGACTGGGCTCTCACATAATCCAGATTCCAGTCAGGAAGTGACAGGCAGCTTAGTGTTCCATGGACAGAGGAAAAGAGCATAACAATTCTGAAGTGGGCATTCATTATGTATGTATGTATGTATGTATGTATGTATGTTTGTATTCATTTATTATGAGGGATGTGCTCGAGTGTCACAAGTGGAGGTAGAGGACAACCCAAAGGAGTTGGTTATCTCCCTCCGTCATGTGGGACCCAGGCATGGAAATCAGGTGGTCAGCCTTGGCAGCCAGTGCCCTTGTGGTGGACTGATTGATCTTCCACAGAGGCTGATTGATCTTCCTCTTCGTGGGAAATGCAATGAAATCCTCGCTAGATGACAAGCATGTAACACAGGAATGCATGAAAAGGATTAGTTAACATGGAAAAGAGGTAGAGAAAAAACCTTGTTCTGATTTAATAAACTAGGCTACCTCAACCTGTAATCCCAGAACTTGGGAGACTGAGGTAGAAAGACCACAAGTTAGAGAATTAGACTAGCTACATAGATGCTCTCTCAAAATCAAACCAAAACCCCAGGGGAACAACAAAACCCACATACACTGTTAGTGTGGTTTTTAGCCTGGGTTTTGGCTTGGTTTGTTTTCTTGTCTTGTTTGCTGGTTTAAGACAAGGTTTCACTCTGTAGCTCAAGCTGTCCTGGAAATCACCATGTAGCTCAGGCTACCCTCAAATCCATAGTGAGCCTCCTCTCTCAGCCTCTGAAGTGCTGAAAACACTATGTGCAACCACCATGTCCGCTCCAAAGTTCATATTTATAGGAACTTATTTCTAAATAAGTATATAAGTTTGTACTCAAAAATTATTTTCTTGGGCCGGGCATGGTGGTGTACGCCTTTAATCCCAGCACTTGGGAGGCAGAGGCAGGTGGATCTCTGTGAGTTCGAGGCCAGCCTGGTCTACAAAGTGAGTCCAGGACAGCCAGGGCTGATACATAGAGAAACCCTGTCTCGAAAAACGAAAATATATATATATTTTTTTTTACTGTTCAAAAATTTTAATTTATTATTATTATTATTGGTGGTGGTGGTGGTTTTGGGAGACAAGATTTCTCTGTGTAGCCTTAGCTGTCTTGGAACTCACTCTGTAGACCAGGATGGCCTCAAACTCACAGAGATCCGCCTGCCTTTGCCTCCCAAGTGCTGGGATTAAAGGTGTGCGCCACCGCCAGATGCATCTGTAATAATGGATGTGTGTACCTGTGGTATGCACGTACCGTTGAGTGTGGGTGAGATGTCAGATCCCCTGAAGCTGTAGCTACAGGTGATTGTGGGCCATCTGACATGGGTGCTGAGAGCCAAACTCAGATCCTCTGGAATGGCAGTAGGTGCTCTTAACTGGAGAGATGAGCCACCTCTCCAGCCATTTTCTTTCTTTCTTCCTCCCTCCCTCCCTTTCTTCCTTTCTTATTTATTTTACAGACACAACTATGTAACCCTGACTGGCCTGGAACTTAAAGGTTTCTCTCCCTCTGGGTGCTGAGCTTGGAGGTAGGCATCTTTGTTGGGATGAGGGAAGAAAGACAGGAGAGGCCCTTCCAGTAGAGTCCTGGCTGACCTGGAACTCACTATGTAGACCCTGCTGGCCTCAACTTAATATTTTTGTTGTTGTAGTTTTATTCATTTTTTTTTTTTGGAAACAGGATTTCTCTGTGTATCCTTGGCTGTTCTGGACTCACTTTGTAGACCAGGCTGGCCTTGAACTCACAGAGATCCACCTGCCTCTGCCTCCCTAGTGCTGGGATTAAAGGCGTGCGCCACCATGCCCAGCTCAACTTAATATTTTTTTAATCTCCCTAAATTGTTTATAAACTTCAAGCTCCTAAAAACTTGAGCTTCACCTCATGCTGTAAATGCATTTCTCACCCTGGATATATTTTGAAAAAGATCCAAAAGCAGTTAGACAGTGATGGCCCACTTGGGAAACAGAGGCAGGCAGATCTCTGAGTTCGAGGGCAGTGGTCTACAGAGTGAGTTCCAGGACAGCCAGAGGTGCTGTTGGGGGTGGGGAATCCAAAAGCTCTGGATACTTAGATGAGGCCAAAGATTTCGGTCAACTCTTAGATTCTCTACATTTGTAGCAAATGTTCCATCCCCCCCAGCTCCTGGCACCTGTGACTATAACAGAGAGGCAAGGAAGTCATTTCTTGGAGCTTCTCCAAGTCTCTCTGCTGTCCTTGGAATCCTTGTCGTGCAAGGTGGGAGGGAGACAAAGTGCTAGTGTGCAGATCTGGCAAGGACGGGAGGTGAAGGCAGGTGCTCCACAGTTCCCCATGCTGGGGAAGAGCAAGGGGCAGGCCAAGGCCTGCGCTTGCCACTGCAGCTTTCTTTCATTTGAGTAATTAAATGCCAGACTGGGGATGTAGCTCAGTGGACTGAGGACTTAACCTAGCACGCACAAAGCCCTAGGTTTGAGAGCTAGCAGCACATAAAGCCTGGTGTGGAGCCAGTGGGATGGCTCGGTGAATAAAGGCACCTACAACCAACGCTGAGTCTGGAACCCAAGGAAAGGTGGAAGGATCCACTCCTGAAAGTTGACCTCTGTCCTCCACACGTGTGTCACGGTGTATACACACTCAAGTAAATAACCATGTAATAATTTTTTAAAAATTTTGTTTTGTTTGAGCCAGGGTTTCTCTCTATAGCCTTGGTTGTCCTGGAACTTTCTGTGTTGACCAGGCTGGCCTCGAACTCACAGAGATCTGCCTGCCTCTGCCTCCCAAGGGCTGGGATTAAAGGTGTGCACCACTATGCCTAAAAGATTTTAATTTATGTGTATGTGTGTACATCTGGGTGTGTGTGTATGTACACATTAGATAAGGCCAGATGCCAGGCATAGTGCTGGCACACGCCTTTAATCCCAGCACTCAGGAGGCAGAGGCAGGTAGATCTCTGTGAGTTCAAGGCTAGCCTGGTCTACAAAGTATGTCCATGACACTCAGGGCAGCACTGAGAAAACCTGTCTCGAAAGAAACATTAAAAAAAAAGGGGGGGGGAGGGCTGGGCTTGGTGGCATACGCCTTTAATCCCAGCACTTGGGAGGCAGAGGCAGGCGGATCTTTGCGAGTTCGAGGCCAGCCTGGTCTACAAAGTGAGTCTAGGACAGCCAGGGTTACATACACAAAAAAAACTGTCTCAAAAAACAAACAAACAAAAAAAAAAGGCCAGAGGTGTCAAAACTGTCTGGGGCTGATGTAACAGGAGGTTGGAAGCCAACCAAGGTAAGTGCCAGAAACTGCACTCGGGTCCCTACAAGAGTAGTGTTCGGTCTTGACTGTTGAGTCTTCTCTTCAGATTCAAAAATGTAGTAATTTTTTTTTTCAGATTAAAAAAGAAAGGGCTGGAGAGATAGCTCAGTGGTTAAGAGCCTTGGCTGTTCTTCTTGAAGATTCAGATTCAGTTCCCAGCTCCCACATGGTGGTTCACTACCTCTGTATCTCTAGTTCCAAAGGATCCGATGCCCTCCAGCCCACTGAAGCTCACTGCAGAGAGCTGGGCACTGGCATCCATTTTTTCAGTGACTATTTCTCCAACCCGGTAGGGGAGGAGAAACTTACTCAGCCTTCCTGGAGTTCCTGGCTAGGTGAGAAATGAACTGATAAGGACAGATCAACAGGAAAAAGAAATGACATATTTATTTACAGTTTTCAATGACAGGGCCCATTAGAAGGAAGGCCCAAAGACATTGGGTGAGCTCTCCATTTTCATGCTCCAGTTTGAAGAACAATGACAGCCATGGGGAAAGGCAGTCAGACAAGAGTGTGATCTGCTGGAGGGGACATGATGGGAGGCACAGCAAGGCCCAGCTGCCCAGACTCTTCTTCCTCCAGGGTGTGAGGCAGGCCCCTCCTAGATGAAGGTCTTGTAGCCTACTATTAGCTGGACACAGGTAGGTGAGAGAACCTCACTCCGGCTGGCTTCTCCTCCAAAACTTTGGAGTTTGTGAGAGAGTCAGGTCTTTGAGCATCTTTGCATATGAGGTGCTAGTTATCTATGACTCACCTTGGGCATGAAGAATTCTAGCTTCTATGGCCTGCCTAGAGGGAAAGGGAGAGAAGGAGAAAGGACGGAAGGGGAAGGTGAGTAGGCCTCCTGTTCTGGCTTTTGCTGAGGGCCTATAAACACACATACCCCCAAACACACACCCGGTATCTTATAGGTTTCTGGAGGATTAAACGTCTCTGTGTAAGCGATAGGTCCAGGAAGGAAAAACTACCTAAATGAGGTCACTGTTTCTTCAAGGTGAATCTAGATCCCTTTCCAAGGCCAAGGCCCGCGGAACAGGATTCTCCAGTTCCTTGGTCTCAAGCTCTTTAACTCTTCCTGGCACAGGCTCACAGGAGAGGGCACCATGGCCACTTTCCCAGATGCCCGCCAGGGGCAACAGAGAGCAACTGACCCGACACCCCTGAATAACTAACTGCCCAAGTCGACGACAGAGGATGGAAAAAGCGGGTGAAAGGATCGAGTACCTCGCACTGAATCACCCCAGTTTGGGGAAAGAGACCCTCTCATTTTGCTACCACCCTTCGGGCTTCCCCATTCCCTTGTGAGTTTTATGTGCTTGCTTTAGGATAGGATATCCCACATTGGCCTTGAGCTGGTGATCTCCTGCCTCTATCAGACAGTGGTGGCGTTACTGACGTGCGAGAACATCACCTTGTGAGATATATATCTGGCCTTGCTTTTCTCTCCAGTGCTGGTCACAGAATAACCCAAATGTAATGAGCTCTCACGGGCTTGTAAGCTGAATGCCGAAGAACCCGGTGCAAGTACTGACCCTTGGGTGACCTCAGGCATCCTCATTACCTGGCTCCCGGGTATGAGTAATTGGGGAAAAAATTTAGCCCCTTGCTGGGCGTAGTGGCGCACTCCTTTAATCTCAGCACTTGGGAGCAAGAAGCAGGCGGATCTCACGAGTTCCATGCCGACCTGGTCTACAGAGCGAGTTCCAGGTCAGCCAGGGCTACATAGTCAGACCCTGTCTCAAAGAGAAAACTGCTTAGAACCATGCCTGGGGCATTAAGCACTAAACAAGTGTTAGCTTAACTTCGTTACGCTCCCGGCGGCCACTGTGCCTAATCGCCCTTTTAAGGGGCATTGCCATTTTTCCACTTAAGCGGAAGTACCCCTGAGGGCTCCGGAAGTGACTTCAGAGCCCCTTAGAGAAACATGGCCTCGGAGCGTTGTACCGGAAGCCGTCACGGGTACCTGCGTGACGCTTGACTGAGTTAGTGTCCCGTGGTGTTTCTATGGTGCCGCCCGCAACCCCCAGGCTCTCCGCTTCCTTTCCCGCCTAAGCGCCCGGAGCTGCGAGGTCGCCAACGGGTCCCACTCGCTACTCCGCCAGCCGCCAGAGGGAGGGGTTGGCAAAGAGGTGACGCTTTGGGCGGACCCGCCTGCGTCTCGATGGTGCCCAGCGCCCCAGCGCATCGTTCCGACTCTTCCGGGCAGACGCGGCCCCTTTAACCGGCTGAAGGCGGGGCCGAGGAGTTCCCGCGAGAGCGGCGGGGGGCGGGGGGCGGCGCCGAGGCGGGGGCCCGTGGCGGATGGAGCCCGCGATGGAGCCGGAGACTCTGGAGGCGCGAATCAGTGAGTGTCCGGGAGGGGCGCGGGCCGGACCGGAACCGGAACCGGGGGCGCGAGGCTGGCCCCTTTCCCGGCGGGGGCGGGGTCCACGCGCCCCCTCCTCACGCCCCGCCCCCGACTCGGAGGGGCGGTGCCCCAGTCCGCCGCTCGGACCCTAGCAGCTGCGCAGCCTGGCTATTAGCGGGCGCCGCCCCCCTACCCACCCGATGACCCGGTTGCCGAGAGCGCCCCGATCCCCCGAAGGCTCTGCCTGTTGCTCCAAAAAGTAGCCCCCCGATTCTTCCCTTTGAGGGACCCCACTTCCGCAGGGCCTGAGTCTTTCCACCCTGTGCCCGCAGCTCTTCTCAGATCTGCTCATTACTCCGGCTCAGGAAGCGGGGACTCCTGGGCCATCTGATCCAGCTGTAGCCACGCTGGGAGAAACTTCTAATGCTTAAGCTTGGAAGGGTCCCGTCTAAGACTCCATAAGGAAATCCAGCTGTTCTCCCTATCCCCAGCTCAGTCTTACTCGGTGTCCCAGATTGCTCTCCTAGCCCCTGCTGAGCTTCCTCCAGAGGCCTCTGCCCTTGTTTCCTGTCTCCTCAGAAACAGCTTCTTACTACTCTGGCTTCCAAGCCCCCATCCCCTCCCTCTGCTCTCCCTGTCCCACACTGCTGAAGATCCTTGGCTTTGCCAACCCCATTTCTGAACTCTGCCCCTGAGAGCTGCAAATTGCCTCTCCTGGTCCATCTAGTGACAAGTCTCTCCTGAGGCCTTTCTGGAAGGGACCCAGGGAACCCTCTGGGTCTGTCCTCAGCTCAACGTCTTGGCTTCAGGAACACCAAGGGCCAGTGCAGGGAGATGTGGGAAGTCAGGCCAGCACCTTTGAAGCCAGCCTTGACCAGAGTTGAACCATGAGGTTGATTCTAAACCAGTCATCGGGGGGTAATGTAGGAGAGTCAGTCTGGCAGTGGGGGAGGAGACAGTAGTCATGGACTGCTTGAGATGCCACTGCACAGGTCTCGGGAGGTCTCCCTCCTCAAGGACTCTCTTCCTGCCACCTGCGGGGGGTGGGGGGATGCCACCACAGGTGAAGGCTGGGGGAAGGGAAGGGGTCCTGTCCCCTTCATCTCTAAGATCTTCAGTTTGCCGAATGCTGGGGAGAAGCTGATCTGGGCATTCAGGGTTTCCTCTACTCTGGCTCCTGACTCCAGATTGACTGACTCCACCCTCTCTGGGACTCATGTGCCTTTGACACTTCGAAGGACTTCCTGTTTTAGCCCTTCTCTCAGCTGCTATTGAGAGGCCAGTACCCCATACATTATCTCTCGCTCTAGAGTGGAGTGAGTCTGTTTCTGGTGCTCAGTCCTTGGCCGCTGTGGAGCACTGGGTGACAGTAAGTGTGCAGCCTTCCTCAAGGAAGCGGGAGATGTTCCTGGTGTCCCTGGAGGCTCACTGGTAACAGCTGTTCCTTTCAAGGACTGGAGGGTCCCCAGAAGGCTCCTGGGATAAAGAGAATGTTTCTGCAGTCCTCCATCCTTCCTCTGCTTTGCGCTTCTTTATAGCCCTTCTGCCATCACTAATCTGAGGGGTCAGTGATGCTTTGTTTGGGCCAGTGAGCTTCAGAAAGGCAAGGCTCTTGTCCACCACTGTATTTTTTATTTATTTTTTTTTTTTTTGGTTTTTCGAGACAGGGTTTCTCTGAATATCTCTGGCTGTCCTGGACTCGCTTTGTAGACCAGGCTGGCCTCGAACTCACAAAGATCCGCCTGCCTCTACCTCCCAAGTGCTGGGATTAAAGGCGTGCGCCACCACCGCCCGGCGCACCACTGTATTTTTTAAAAATAAATATGGATCAAGTGAATGACTGCCAGGCACTAGGGGTATCTAGGCCCCTAGGCATAGCATAGAACCCCCGTTGGGCAGGTGCCACTTGCTGGGCCCTAGCCTCTTCCTGTCTACAGATCGTTCACAGCCTCACCTCTTGGGTTGTGACCCTCTGTGCCCCCAGCATGGGCAGAAGTGTCTGGCTATCATGAATACATCCAGCCTCACCATGCACGATGCATGTGTCATCCAGCTGTGTTTTGTCCAGCTGTACTAGTGGGGAGAAAGGGATGGGAGAAAGTTTCACTCCTTACTAGATCTTCCCTTAGCTAGTGTTGTGGACCAGCTTGTCTGGTATTAGTGGCTTTCCTTCTCTTTGCTATTACCTAGTCCTGCATTCCAACTTCCCCAGCCTCACCCTACCTGCTCCTATCCCTCATCCTTCCATTTGAGGGGAGATAGGTGTGTTCACAGTGGCAAGAGTCACAGTAATAATAAATAGTGCAGTTAGGCCCACAGTGAAGAATAGTCAGGGACATAGCCACAGCCACTGAGGGCAGAAGTGAAGGACTAGAGAGGACAGTCAGAGGAGGTGTTCCTGAGCCACATTCCAGGGACAAGGTCTGGCAAGGACTGTATCCTAGATCTCTGTATCCATGAGATCTAGGATACAGTCTTTCCAAGGTCCATGTCTTTAACTGGGCAGAGTAGTCCTCAGACTACTGGTTTAGCTGGAATATTACCTCCTCTGAACAGCTGCCCTGGCCCCAGGCAGACCCAAGTACCTGCTACTGCTTTCTGTGGTTTCTTGGCCACTCCCCTTTTCTTGAGAACCTGGCTTCTCTTGGCCCAGGGCTACAGCTCATCAAGGACCCGACCCTAGCCCTTTCCTTAACCCTAAATCTCTTGAGTACAGATTCCAGGAGAAAAGAGATGCTGTTTTTTAGATGAAAATCAGAGATGGTAAAGTCAGCATGGTGGGATACAATCGTGGGAGGTGGTCGCTGGGTGTAGTCTCTGAAGATGGGGCCCTTTGGTGGGAAGGCATGGTAAGCAGTGGCCATGTGTTCTTCTGCCCATTGACCCCACTGGAATGTCAGTGCTCAGACTTGGGACTGTCGAGCAAGAAGTGGAGGGAAGCCCCTCCCATGTGCTCAACCCCTTCTGAGCAAAGCAGCTGCAGGGTAGAGTTAGGGGGAGAAGTCCCTCTTCCCATACTGACGCCCTTCCTTCCTACAGACAGGGCCACAAATCCCCTGAACAAGGAGCTGAACTGGGCCAGCATCAACGGTTTCTGTGAGCAGCTCAACGAAGACTTTGAGGGGTAAGTGGCTCCATTTGCCTGACACCCTCAACAAAACACACTGTGCCCCTGTCAGGCACACTCCAGAACCTGGTCTTGGGCAGGCTGGAGACCCAGTTTCCATTCTAAATGCAGTCACAATTAACAAAGATAGTGGCACTTCCTTCTGCAGTTTATGTGGATGCCAGCCTCTCGAGGGGAACCCTCCTGGACCTGTTTTATAAATGAAACCGAGGCTCAGCAGCCAGTTTGCCTGGTCAGATCTAAACCTACCATGTGGCTGATGGATTATTGGGGGCCTACCAGAGAGCAGAGTACACCTTCCCCAACAGGCCTTTCATGTAAGAAAGGACTGGAACTACCTGGAATGCTTGTCCAAAATGCACATTGGGAGCCACCCCCACAAGTGACTCCCTGAGGACCTGGGTTCCTTGATGCTGCTGGATCACAGGAACCGTATCACAGTGTGCGTCAGCTCTGCCCTCACTCCTGGGGCAGGTGCTTCACTCTCACAGCCCTTGGTGTGGGATTCTCGGGCTTTGGGGCAAATGAATCCCCTTTTGGCTGATTAGTCCTAGGGAAGTCATTGATCGCTTTGAGCCTTGCTCTCTCAATTGTAACATGGTACTGGCAGTGCTGCATATGTGGGGTAATGGGAGTTTTCCTGCCACTGAGGAAAGCAAGGAGCCGAGATGCTTGTGAGCCACCTTGCATGGCCTTAGCACTCAGTCTGTGGACCCCTGCTGTTTGTTACTATTCCCTGTGGAGGCCAAGGACACAGCTACTTTTGCTTGTGGTGATGATGACTTTGAACTCAGGCCTTAGTCACCCATGATAGGCAGGTGCTCTATCAACAATATCTGCAGGCCCATGTCTTGTTCTTAACACCAAAAGGGCCTAAGTTTATACCTCTTGAAGGTCCCTGCCTACACTGGCTGTCCAGCACTGGCTGTTCTCATCCCAGGTCCTGTTTGATCTGAAGGGCCTTTGTATGTGCTTCTCAGCACCAGGAGAGGTCTGAAGTGCTGCAGGCTGATGTAGTGACTGTCCCTGTGAATGAATCAGGTCTCTTGCCAGTCACGACTCTGTTCCTCCTACCCAGGCCTCCACTTGCCACCCGGTTGTTGGCCCACAAGATCCAGTCCCCACAGGAGTGGGAAGCCATCCAGGCCTTGGCGGTAAGAAAAGATCCTGGGGTTCCATGAGCCCAAGGGAATTGTGACCAGATGACCAAGGATATGGGTCTGGGCCAGCCCTCAAAGTTCCCAACAGCAACAGTGGGCTAGCCTGCTGTCACAGCTGGGCCTCTGATGGTGGTGGCAGGGACTCTCCACTTCAGCCGTACAGCAGACACTTCCCTTCCCCTAGGATGCGTGTTAAACACTGAGTCAGCACACGTGTTTTGGAGTCTGTTTATAAAGCTCCCAGGTTCCCTGCAGGGGCCAGCAAGCCCATACAGGACTGTGACCCTGGACAGTGCTACCTTCCGAGGTGACAAGGAGGCTCAGGATTGAGGTTATAGTTGTGCCAGGAGCAAAAGCGGAGGACACTGTCTGTGACTTCCTGCACAGCCCACTTACCAGCTACCTTAGAACACAATTTTCCGAGGCTAGGTGAAAAACGCTCTAAGTAACTGCATGTTTCAACATGTTAGTTTCTGTTTAGGGTTTCTTCCTTAAGTATGTAGGGATCTTATGGTTTCATGGATTTTGTAAAAGCCAGAGTATTGTCACACCATTTTTTTTTTTTTTTTGGTTTTTCGAGACAGGGTTTCTCTGTGTAACAGCTCTGGCTGTCCTGGACTCACTTTGTAGACCAGGCTGGCCTCAAACTCACAGTGATCCGCCTGCCTCTGCCTCCCAAGTGCTGGGATTAAAGGCGTGCGCCACCACGCCCGGCTTGTCACACC
>CAJQZJ010000418.1:7005818-7099064 GCA_907164525.1 Lophiomys imhausi | reverse complement strand
AGTGCTGGGATTAAAGGCGTGCGCCACCACGCCCGGCTTGTCACACCGTTTTTTAAAAGAAGAAAAATAAGCCAAGCAGTGCGGGCACATGTCTTTAATTCCAGCACTCAGGAAGTAAAAGCAGGTGGATCTCTGTGAGTCTGCAGCCAGCAGAGTGAGTTCCAGGATAAAGAAGAAAAATAGTAAAAAGTTTGTGTACAAGTAAACATGGTCCAAGCCACAGAGGAGCCTTCGGTCATACTGCAGCTGGAGCAGTACTGGTCACTGGAAGACCCCTGGCCCAGTGCTCTAGGATGTAATGAGCAATCTCAGAGCCCTTTGAGGCTCTGCGTCTTGTGCCCTTGAGGGTCATTCCCTTCCTCTGGACCCTGGCCTCCTCACTGCTTCCCTTCCCAGGTTCTGGAAACATGCATGAAGAACTGCGGCAAGAGGTTCCATGACGAAGTGGGCAAGTTCCGCTTCCTGAATGAGCTCATCAAGGTTGTGTCTCCCAAGGTGTGTCCTCACCCAGGCTCCTAGTGCTGGGTCTGATGGAACCTACAGAAAGAAGGTCCCTGGGACCTCCCAGTTAGGAACCTAGCACAGATCCTTCTCCAGGACCCTGCTGAGTTGGGACAGCCTGGGCCACTGAGGAACCTCAGTGTGCAGGGAGAACTCCCAGAACACACATGCTGTTGCCGCAAGTCCCCAGCCCAGGCTGCTTAGGTGTCTAACATTTCTCCCTGTCCCCATCATCTAAATGTGGTTTCCTTGAGCCTCGGCATCCAAAGCCACAAGCCTGAGTCAGTTATCTTAGCAAATGGGCCACACCCTGGCTACTAGCCTTTGGCCTGAGAAGTCCTTCCACAGGTTGGGTACATATCTGATGCCCAGCCCCCTCACTCTTCCTCTGAATAGACCTTTGAATGGGCCTTGCAGTGCGGTGTCTCCCAGGAGAGAACTGTCAGTGAAAACCATATCCCTTGGCCTAGTTTGCGACTGGAGATGATGTGTGGGGCCTCATGGCTGCACACGAGCTCTTCCCTCCACCTGGAGCCCCAGGCTCCTTGTTAGGGTCCCAAGGTTCTATGTGCTCTGAGAAGGTGTTCCTGCTCTGGGCCTCCACCCTCCACCAGCTAGCTCCACTTGCCCACAGTAAGGAAACTGAGTCACAGACCACTGATACAGCCAGTGGGTGGTCAAGCTAAAAACTGAGCTCAGTTTACATCAAGCAGGTTGCAGGGAGTATGAGGACTTTGCAGGCATCTGGGAGGCTGCAAGGCTTAGGGCTAGGTGGTTAAGGTGAGTGCTTAAGGTTTAGGTGAGTAGGGCTGAGCAGTCTCGGATAATTCCCCTTTTGGTGTCTCTGAAGTACTTGGGCTCCCGGACGTCAGAGAAAGTGAAGAATAAGATCTTGGAACTGCTGTACAGCTGGACGGTTGGCCTGCCTGAGGAGGTGAAGATTGCAGAAGCCTACCAGATGCTGAAGAAGCAGGGTGAGTCTCTGCCCACAGGGTGGCAGGGACCAGTAACACTCCCTGCCTGCACCTTGGGTTCCAGCAGTCTCAGGGGCTTCTGCCAGCAAGGCCACACACAGTTCTGCCATTAACACTCAAGAACACACGACCAATGAGGCCTCTCTATGGCTGTGCCTAAGGCCAGCTTGAGTGAAAAAAAGATGGTGTAGGGTCAAACCAAACTTACCTTCAGAGTGTGGCCAAAAAAAAATTGGGGGCCTAGGAACTAGGGATGTACTTCGGTTAGTAGAATGCTTGCCTAGCATGCACGAGACTCTGGGTTCAAGCCCCAGCACCGAATACCCCAGGTGTGGTGCACACCTGTAATCCCAGCACATAGGAAGTCGGAGCAGGAGGATCCCAAGTTGAGGGCCACCTTTGGCTACATAGTGAGTTCAAAAAGATTACATGATAGTCTTTCAAAAAATATATATGGGGGTTGGAGAGATAGCTCAGCAGTTAACAGCAGTTGCTCAAGCTCTTCCAAAGGACCCAAGTTTGGATTCCTGCACCCACATAAGGTAGCTCACAACCACCTGTAACTCCAGCTCCTGGGGAGTTCTGCTTTTTTATCTCCACAGGTACCTGCACTCAGATGCACAACCTCCATGGAGACACAGACACCACACATAATTAAAAACAAATCTTAAAAAAAATAAAATAAAAAGGAGGGCTGGAGAGATGGCTCAGCAGTTAAGAGCACTGGCTGTTCTTCCAAAGGACCAGGGTTCAAATCCCAGCACCCACATGGCAGTTTACAGCTGTCTGTAATTGCTGGGTGGTGGCACATGCCTTTAATCCCAGAACTCAGGAGGCAGAGGTGGGCCATCTCTGAGTTCAAGGCCAGCCTGGTCTACAAAGTGAGTCCAGAAAAGCCAAAGGATACACAGAGAAACCCTGTCTCCAAAAACTAAAAATATAAAACAAAATAAAAAGGAACTATTACTTGAATTATGTTTCTATATATTAATATATACTGGGCTCAAACCATTTCTGATGGAGTTCACTGTTCTCAGAAGTAGTCCCACCCATCAAAATCCAAAGCTGGGGAGCTGAGGAATGATTGACCTCCCTTTGACCTTGCCACCCCTGGGGAAGACAAGATTAGGAATGCTGACGATAGGTGTCAGCACCAGGGGTGCTTCCTAATCTTGTCTTCCCCAGGGATTGTGAAGTCGGACCCCAAGCTTCCAGAGGATGCTGTCTTTCCCCTCCCTCCTCCACGGCCCAAGAATGTGATCTTTGAAGATGAGGAAAAGTCCAAGGTAAGGCAGAGGAGCTGCTCAGGGTGGAGAGACTTGTGACCTCTGGAGCAGAGCCTCGTGCTTACTGTGATCCCATGTCCCATGGAGCTGACAGTGTGGGAGAGTGCTGGATACACTGGTCCACGCAAGCACCTGCCTTCACTCAGCACAGTTCCTGACCCAAGGCTTGGTCGAGGAGCTGCATAGCTTCATCTCTCTCTACTGGTTGATTAGCTTTTAGTTACAGAAGCATATGCATGGAGAGGGGCTGCTTCAAAAAAGCCTTTCCCCAGCCAGCCCCCAAGGCTGCCACTGTGGTTTCCATGTGGTCCTCATGGAGGCTGAGGGTCAGCAAGGGGGCTGTGGGCTGAGGACATCCTTCTGCTGTGCTCTGTGGGAAATTTGTGCACAATCTCGATTATCCACATGGACACCCATCAAGTGTTAATCAGAAGCTGGGCATGGTGGCGCACGCCTTTAATCCCAGCCCTTGGGAGGCAGAGGCAGGTGGATCTGTGAGTTTGAGGCCAGCCTGGTCTATAAAGTGAGTCCAGGACAGCCAGGGCTACACAGAGAAACCTGTCTCAGAAAAACCAACCAAACACGAAGTGTCAGTCTTCACTGTTTCACAGAGAGCTTGGGTATCTTGCCCAGGTCCCACAAACAGTAACTGAGAAGTCTGGTACTGCTGCCCCTGGCCACTCACTTGTCTCTGCAGATGCTGGCCCGCCTGCTGAAGAGCTCACACCCTGAGGACCTCCGGGCTGCCAACAAGCTCATCAAGGAGATGGTGCAAGAGGTGACGGCTGCCCTGGTGTGCAGGGGTGGGAGGTGGTGAGGTGTGGAGCTGCACATGTGCATATCGTACCCATAGCGGCCAGCAGGACCGAGGCCACAGCAGAGAGCTGACAGGAGCTAGGTGCATATGGCACCCATAGCGGCCAGCAGGACCGAGGCCACAGCAGGGAGCTGACAGGAGCTAGGTGCATATGGTATCCCATAGCGGCCAGCAGGACTGTGGCCACAGCAGAGAGCTGACAGGAGCTAGCAGGCTGACGTTTAGAGGGAAGAATTGCCCAGGAGCCTGAGTGAGCCTGCTTTACATGAGTTTCTGAGGGCTGGTATTTGTTACTAAAAGAGGCCAAGAATTGGTTGCATGCACCTAAAATCCTGGAACTCCAGAGGCTGAGGCAGGAGGATTGTGAGGTTGAGGCTAGTCTCTGGGACATATAGAAACAAACAACAAAAAAATTTGGGAGCCAGCAAGATGGCTTAGCAGATATCTGCTGCCAGCCTGAGCTGGATCCCTGAGAACCCACGTAGCAGAAGGAATGAGCCAAGTACCACAAGTTGCCCTCTCTCCCTAGTGAAGATACCAGGACACATGTACTCTCATACACTTACACTAACAACAAATAAATGCAAACATTTTGAAGTACTTTGGGAACATATTGGGACTTGGGGCTATAGCTCAGTGTAGAATGCTTTTGGACATGGATACATGGATGACGTCCTGGTGTCCATCCTCAGCATACCCCTCAAATAGATTGAACCTTAAAATATTTCTTAGCTGGGTGATGGTGGCAGCACGCCTTTAATCCCATCACTCAGGAGGCAGAGGCAGGTGGATCTCTGAGTTCAAGGCCTGGTCTACAGAGTGAGTCCAGGACAGCCAGGGCTACACAGAGAAACCCTGTCTCAAAAAAAAAAAATTGTGAAAAAAATTTTAAATACATATTTAACTATGTGTATATGTATATAGATATGCACACACCCATACATGCACAGCAAAATACAGATATTAATGTATGTTTAATGTGTATGTTAATATATGTTAGAAGTATACACTGAAACTTAACTAAGGACAAATCATCAAAAAAGATGTTCAAGGCTGGGTGTGCTTTTCACACCTTTAAATCCTAGCACTTGGATAGTAGAGGCAGGCAGATCTCTGTGAGTTGAAGGCTGGCCTGGTGTACGTAGTGAGTTCCATGATAGTCAGGACTATGTAGAGAATGACCGTAGAGACAACCTCTCAAAACAAAAATTAAAAAAATATTTAAAACCGTGTTCAGGATGGGCAAGGTAGCTCACACCTCTAATCCCAACACTGGAGAGGCTAAGACAGGAAGATGGCCTTGACTTGAATTCCAGGCTAGCCTGAGCTACAGAATGAAACTTTGTCACATCAAACAAAGATTTCAGGTTAACACTTAATAGCACAAACAGAAGAGGCCAAATGTAACAGCTCTCTAGGCTAAGGATTGAGAGCAGGGAAATAAAGGATCAAAGCCACAAGGCAGTTATCTCTGAGACAGGAGACAGCCTATCATGTACCCAAGGTGACTACCACCTGTATGGTCCTGTGCAGCTAGATCATCAGGTGTTTTTTTTTGTTTTTTTTTTTTTCCTTGAAAATGAGACAGAAGGGACTAGAGAGATGGCTCAGTTTTTTGTTTTTTTAAGATTTATTTATTATGTATACAGTGTTCTGTCTGCAGGTATATCTGCAGGCCAGAAGAGGGCACCAGATTTCATTATGGATGGTTGTGAGCCACCATGTGGTTGCTGGGAATTGAACTCATGACCTCTGGAAGAGCAGCCAGTGCTCTTAACCGCTGAGCCATCTCTCCAGCCCGAGATGGCTCAGTTTTTAAAAGCACTGGCTGCTTTTCCAAAGGACCCGGGTTCAAATCTCAGCACCCACATGGCAGTTCACAGGTATCTGTAATTGCCAGTCGTAGTGGTGCACGCCTTTAATCCCAGCACTTGGGAGGGAGAGGCAGGCAGATCTCTGTGAGTTCAAGGCCAGTCTGGTGTACAAAGTGAGTCCAGGACAGCCAGGACTGCATAGAGAAATCCGTTCAGAAAACCAAAAAGAAAAAAAAAAGATACAGAAATGTGGACTTTGACATGAAATCTTCCAGCTTACTAATGATAGCAGCAAAGAATTCTCCCACATATTTTAAAAGTGTGTGCCCCATAGAAACTGCTAGTTCATTCTTCCTCAGGCAAGATCTAGTCATGCAGGTTGATCAGGCTAAGCTTGGGCCCCAGATTGACTGTCAGGGGCTGCTCTGTATCCCCTGTAGCAGAAGAGGGTGTGTCACAGGCCTGGGTGGTTCATATCAGAGATGTCTTGAAGGCCACGCCATGTGAGACTGCCATGAGGACAGCCACCTCCTGCAGTGGGAAGACGTTAGTAAGCAGGATGGGCTGGAGGAGAGTGAGGCTCATCATACAGCTGCCTTAAAGGCCACGAACCCCCCACCCTTGCCAGGCCCCTATGGAAACAAGGAGGGATACCATACTGGTTTCTAGGTTGTGAGTGCTGGCCAAAGACTCTTCCCTTTCGCTGTCGAGTGTGGGAAAGTAGTCTTTAGGAGACAGACACAGGGAAGGCAAGAATGATGCAGGGCCACAGCCATGGAGATGTGGGAGCCTGTGCAAGCCCTGACAGTCAATCTGGACTGCTTCTTCCCAGAGGACCTGTCCTGAGTGCCAAGCTGTCAGCAGGACTTGGCCACACAGAGCTGAAGTCATGCCCAGCCAGCCCTCTTCCCAGACTCATGTGCCACCCCCAGGACCAGTGGCAGGTCTGAGACAGCCTCTGGTCATTTGGTGCTCCACAGGACCAGAAGCGGATGGAGAAGATCTCCAAGCGAGTGAATGCCATCGAGGAGGTCAACAACAATGTGAAGCTGCTGACGGAGATGGTGATGAGCCACAGCCAGGGCGCTGCTTCCAGCAGCAGTGAGGACCTCATGAAGGTGCGTCTGCTCCAGCTCACCCTCAGCCCACCCGACCCCATCCCAGCCCCCTATCTACTCACCCTTCCCCTCCCCCCAGGAACTATACCAGCGCTGTGAGCGCATGCGGCCCACACTCTTCCGATTGGCCAGCGACACAGAAGACAATGATGAGGCCTTAGGTGAGCCTCAGGCAGGTGCTCAGATCAGGTCCAGCCCTGCCTGTCCCTCTGCCTCCTCCCACTTCCAGGCCCTACTAGACACCTGCAGTTGGAAGGAACCGCCACGAGGGGTCCCCTTTCTTCAGCTCTGACCTGAGAAGGCCACAGACAGCAGAGACTGCTCTTGCAGACCCTATGTACATCTCATCTGCCCAGGAGGGAGAACTCTTCCCATTTCCAGGCTGAGGTTCAGCAAACAAAATGACTAGCTCAGGTCACAGCACCAGTGTGGCAGATTTTCCCATCTCAGCCACTCGGGCCCTCCGTTACCTCTCTGTCTCACTCTGATCGTTGCCTGGCTGTCCGCTGGGCATTCTGGGTACATTTCCACCTCCAAGCTTGTACATCAGCTTGGCTGTTTCAGCACCATGTATGCAGTGGGATGCCTGGCCCTTTCCCTTCACATACCCTCTGGAGTGGATGTGGGAGGGTTCTCTCCCCTACCCAGAGGCTCCACCTCTCCCGTCCTTCCTGTTCCAGCTGAGATCCTGCAGGCTAATGACAATCTCACCCAGGTGATCAACCTATACAAGCAGCTGGTCCGGGGTGAGGAGGTCAATGGTGATGCCACGGCCAGCTCCATTCCTGGTAAGACCCCAGGAGTGCTCTGGGGTCCCAACATACGGGGTGGCAAGACCTTTAGTGTGACCCTGGCCCCTTAAGACAATGAAGGTCCCAGGAAGGGAGCTGAGGGGTTCTGTGCCAAGCCTAAAGCTGCTGGGGAAGGAAGCCCAGTTTGTCATGGAATAGAAGAAAGAACGTTTCAGCTCATGAATCTGGATCCAGACGTGTAGAGTTTGGTCATACCGTAGGCGTGATTAGACTTCCAGAAAAAAAGAGAAGAGCTTTAGACACAAACATGGCAGACTTCTCTCCACTCAGGGTAAAATGGCAGCATAGTGTGGGTTGGGGAACGGGAGTCACAGGAAAGGCTGGCAGTGAATGGCCTTTGGTGGGTGTGGAGCCTTCAGGTATGAGAGAGCAGCAGCAATCTCTCAAGGCTGTGTCACGGTCACAACACTGAGTGACACCTGAGCTGTCTTAGTGTTGTCGCTCTGCCTTCACCCTGATGTCACATTTCTGATGTATTTCTGACCCTAAGCAAAGCTGGTTGCATTCTGAACACAGGCACTGTCTACTAAAGGCTTAGTAGCCTTGTCAACAGGGCTGGAATGGCCACTAGGGGCCAGGAGGCCTGTTAGGAAGAGTGGGAGGATGAGGATTGCTGTCCCCACCCTTGTTGCTCTGAGTGGCCCCCCAAGACTTGCCCAACTCTCTTTTCCACTCAGGGAGCACCTCAGCTCTGCTGGACCTCTCAGGCCTGGACCTCCCTCCCTCGGGCACCACACTCCCAGCCACGCCCACATGCCCTGGTAACCAGAGCAGTACAGAGCAGCCCAGTGCCTCAGTGTTCCTGCTTGATGATGAACTCATGTCTCTGGGTAAGGGCAGGAGCAGCCTTCGGGGTGAGAGCACGCTGCACCCCACCGGGAAGGCAGAGCACGCTATGGAAAGCAGCATGCCTTCTCTGTGCTAGGTGAAGCCATGGCTCAGGGAGACTGAGATGAGGTCGGCCTGGCAGAGGGCAGGGCTGGCCAGCCCCAGCTGCCTGGAGAGGTGGGGTAGTTTCTGGAGCAGAGCTGCTCTGGAGAAGGATCAGCAGGTTCTTCCTGGATTCTCCAGACACGAAGGACAGGATTTAGTAAGCTCCATTTCTAGTGATCCCAGCACATTGGGAACATCAAAAGTGTAAGCAGTGAGCAGTTTTCTTTTGCCTTTTTTGTTTGGTTGGTTGGGTTTTTTCTGAGGTTTTTTTTGTTTGTTTTTATTTTTTATTTTTTTGAGTTGCGGTTTCTGTGTAACACTGGCTGTCCTTGAACTCACTTTGTAACCAGGCTAGGCTTGACCTCAGAGATCTACCTTCTGCCTTCCAAGTGTTGGGATTAAAGGTGTCCAGGCTTCCCTGTGGTCTTAAAAGAATGCCATAGGGGCCGGGTGGCGGTGGCTCACGCCTTTAATCCCAGCACTTGGGAAGCAGAGGCAGGCGGATCTCTGTGAGTTCAAGGCCAGCCTGGTCTACAAAGCGAGTCCAGGACAGCCAGGCTGTTACACAGAGAAACCCTGTCTCGAAAAACCAAAAAAAAAAAAGAATGCCATAGGGGAGAGCTGATAATTGTGGGTTCCCTGCCTGCTGAAGAGCACTTGCTAAAAACAGGGTCACATATAAGAGAAGTTTGGCTGAGGTGTGTTCAGGAGAGACAGGGATCATGCTGACTTTCCTGCCAGTCAGCAGGCTGGTTCCCAGGGCCCTCAGCACCATTTAGTTGGTCTTATGATCTATGCTAGAGCCTTCAGCATCTGCCTGACCCACCTCACCATTGTCCACATGGAGACTCTGAGCCTGCTCAGCCAGGATAGCAGCTTGCCCACAGATGCTTACCTAGACCCATGAGGCCACAGACCTTCTCCCCCTCATCCTCTCCTCCCCACCCTCCTCCCCTCAGCTCCGCTTTTAACTGCTAAGGGACAGAGGTGAAAGTTCCAACTTCTGCCGATGAGTTGGCTTCTGTGGGGCCTTGCTGGGAATAGAGGAAGCAAGTGTGGGCTGCAAGATGGCTGTTGGGATGGTTTCTATTTTCGCTCTGCCACACGTTCCCTCTGAAAGTGTGGGTTTCACTCCTGAGCCTCTAAGAAAGGGAGGAATGTGGGGAGCCCCCTTGCCTCTGCCCACCAATCCAGCTCCCTGTCTTGCTTTCTCTACAGGCCTTAGTGACCCCACACCACCTTCAGGCCCCAGCTCAGATAGTGTGGGGTGGAACAGCTTCCAGGTAAGAGGGCTGAGGCTTACTCAGCCTGTGTCAGATAGACCTAGGGGAAGGGAGGCTGGGGCCAAGTAGCCTGAGGGGTGAAAAACAGCCAGGTGGGCACTGGGCAAGGCTCCCTGGGGCAGGGCACTTCAACCCTTAGGAACAGCCTAACAGTCTCTTCTAACCTCCAGCAGAGGCACCTGGGCCTCAGCTGAGGGTCCCTACAGGACCAAAGTCCCACCTTCAAGGTTAAGCTCTTTTTCCCTTAAAGGTGACTTGGAGTTCCTGCAGTGTAGAGATCCCACTAGGCCCAGTGGCCTCCCTCATGGAAAGGTGGTCTATTCTCTCTGCTGTAGCTTTCTCAGATGTCACCTGAGAAAGGGAGGAGAGGGCCTCAGGACAGAGGTGGTGACCCTGACATTTTGGAGAGTCTCACCCCTGTCTGTCTCCTTTGCCCACAGTCATCAGATGGCACTGAACCCTCAGTCCCTCCTCCAACCCAGGCCCCCAGCATGGACTGCCGCCCCCCAGCACAGGCACCCCCACCAATGAGCAGCGGCCTGGACGACCTGAATGTCTTGGGGAAAACCCTCCTGCAACAGGCGCTGCCCCCGGAGGCCCAGCAAGTGCGGTGGTGAGGGCTGCTATTGCCAGGCAGCTGGGCCCAACAGGGAATCAGCCATCACTTGTAATTCCTGGGAGCCTGCCATGTTAGGTTGTCTACTGTGACGAGAATGTGCCCAGGATGGTCCCACACTACATAGACTTGATGAGAATGGGGCACTGTGCCAGCCAGAATGCCCCTTGAGTCCCCAGAACCCAGAGAAAAATAAAAGGGGTTTAGCATGGGAGGATGGTGAGGCAAGAGCAATGGGAGAGGCTCTCACTGCAGGTGAGGATGCTCAAGGCTACTGACCCCCAGCCACAGTGCTGGGTAGCCCAGTCCTTCCAGGGCCCCTAACAAGGCCACCGGAAAATCACTTGCTAATGCACTGTCCCCATGAAGGGAGAAGCAGCAGCCAGCTCCCCGGCTCACCCTCCGTGACCTGCAGAGCAAGAGCAGCTGCAGCTCGCCCACTCCAGGAGCCACCAGCCTCCTCCATACCGTGTCCCCAGAGCCCCCTGGGCCTCCACCACAGCCCACGCCCACTGAGCTCTCCTTAACCAATATCACTGTGCCCCTGGAGTCCATCAAACCCAGTGAGTGGGGAGAAGTGGGGTGGGAAGGGCTGGGCCAGGTCAGCTCTTGTCCCCGGGGCCTGTCACTACTGATACCAGTGTGACCCTGCACAAGGGCCTCCCCATCCTAGAGTGATAAAAGGCTGCTTCCTAATGTCTGGGTCACACAGGAGGATGCTTCTTGGAATTGAACCCTGACCCCTCCTTCCTAGAGAGGGCAGCGGCCAGAACTAGAAGGCTCCATAAAATTATAAAATGAACCCTCAAAGAAAATCCAGGACTAAGCCCCAGATATTTCTCACTTAGGAGTAGTTGGTAGCACTGGCTGGTTGACTTTCTCAGAAGCTGTGACCAAGGGCCCCATGCCTTCCCTGTCTTTAGCACTAGAACTGACCCTGAGCCCAAAGAGTACACAACCAGCCTTTGGCTAGAGCCTTGACTCCAGCCTGGGAGGGACCTGGCTGTGATTTGGCTCTAGGGTGGTTCCTGCCTTCCCAGTTAGATCCCAGTGTGCCTTCATCCCCAATGGAGGCTACACCCTGAGTGAGAAGAGATAGGTCTGTTCTAGCTCCACCCATTAGTCACCCTCCTACCCTTCTCCCAACAGGCAGCATCTTGCCAGTGACCGTCTATGACCAGCATGGCTTCCGTGTACTCTTCCACTTTGCTCGGGACCCACTGCCAGGGCGCTCTGATGTGTTGGTGGTGGTGGTCTCCATGCTGAGCACAGCTCCCCAGCCCATCCGAAACATTGTTTTCCAGTCAGCTGTCCCCAAGGTGACAGGGCAGACCAGGCAGGCCTTCTTCCCTCAAGTCAGAGTCACCTGAGACTTGGAAGGCAGCCATCTGGCTGGGCATGGTCAGGGGACAGGATCTCCCTCACTGTGGAGCTGGAGATGGGGTGGTGGGAAGCCAGAGGAGAGATGCCTGAGACCCTGGGCGGGGATCTGGTTCCTCACCAGGGCCTCCTGACCAGCTATACAACCTCCTGCCCTCAGGTCATGAAGGTGAGGCTGCAGCCACCTTCCGGCACAGAGCTGCCAGCATTTAACCCCATCGTCCACCCCACAGCCATCACCCAGGTCCTGCTCCTTGCTAACCCCCAGAAGGTGAGGGCCCAGCTCTGACAGGGCAGTGCCCCAGGGTGTTGCTGACCTCTTTTTCCTGCTTTGACCCTGTGCTTCTGCCATTTGCACTCCAGGAGAAGGTTCGCCTTCGATACAAGCTCATCTTCACCCTGGGCGAGCAGACCTACAGTGAGATGGGGGATGTGGATGAGTTCCCCCCACCAGAAACCTGGGGGAGCCTCTAGGACAGAGACTGGAGAGAAGAGGGACAGCAGGACCCGCAGCACCTGTTCAGCTGCTGCTTCTCTCCTTCCTGTGGCCCCCAGTGACTCTTCCCTGTCCCTCTGCCTCTTGTGCTGAGCCAAACCCAGCAGGAGGCTGGGCCTGGGTTTGCTATAGTGGCTGGGACCCCTGTCCCCCTGGAACAGGGAGGGGGTGTATGCCCTAGAAGGACTCTTGGGGGTGAGGGAAGAAGCATGGCTATTAGGCCCAGTGCTGATCCCAGCCTGGGGTGGGGTCTTCCCTTCCTGTCTCTTATGCCTTATGGAAAGGCCCAGCCATAATTTGGAGGCCATGCTGCATCTGGGACCAGCCTGGGCCTCCTCTGTGGTAACCCAGTGACTGGGGGTGATGCCCATGCCCTAGCTGTTTGCACTTGGTGTGTGGTTTGGCTCTGCTCTTCTTTTGGAATGGCCCCATGGTCACAGAGCTGAAGGAACTCCACTCAGCTCCAGGTCCCTCCAGAGGCTTCCCTGTGCTCTCAGGCCTCCTACAGGCTAGGGAAACTTGAAAGCAAAGCCAGAGCACATGCCCCGCCCTGGAGGGCTATGGAACTCCTAGAGTCCCATGCTCCATTTATCAGCTTCTTCGGGGGCTTCCTGTGAGCGCCTCACGTCTGTCCCACCCGTCTGTGGTCAAAAGTAGGGTCAGTGTGAGTGACAGCGGGAATATTTATGAAAATAAAATTACCTTTTCCTGTACTAGGCTTTCTTGTCACCCCTGTGAGGTTGAGGAAACTAGGGAAGATTCAGGAGATGGGGGCCCTAAGGACTACCCTATAAACCTGCCCCATCTCCGGCCCATCCTAGCCCCTCAGCTGTGCACCAGGAGAGGCCCTGCTGGGGCCCTGTAGCTGGCACTGAGTCACTTAAGAAGCCCTGGTCCCTGGTGACCCAGAGCTGTCCCAGCTGGGAACTAGAGGGCCACCAGGAGGTCTAGCTGCAGCAGAAGCTAAAGGGAAGCCCCTGCCTTCTCACTTCCTCCTGCAGATTGTCTTTCTGGTCTTCTCCCAGCCCCAGTACTGGGAAACGAGGCCCGCCCCGACCTGCTCCCAGCTCCTCTCACCTCGCCTGGTGGAAAAGGCTGTACCCAAGCAGGGTGCAGAAGTCACACAGCTAGCAGAGCCTGCCAGTGGGGTGCAATGAAGTGCTGGCTTAGGGGCCCACATGCTGCAGGAAGAGAGCCCCTGTGCAGTTGGGGGGCCGGCTACCCACTCTTGGCTGCATTGCTACAGGCTCCAGGAAGTCCCACATCGAGAAAACACTTTCACTTTGTCTCATCTGGCAGTTCCTAACCTGAGGCTGGCTACTCAAAAAGCCTTTCTTTCACTCCTGTGAAGTTCTCTAGGACGTGACACAGCTCTCTGAGTTCCACAGGCCAGGAACCCATCGGTCCCACACTGGACATTCAGAGTGAAAGCACCTCTCAGGGTAGACCATACAGCAAAAGGATGGGAGGCAGCCACCCCGCTGAGCCTCCTTCCAAACAGACCCTACTGCGTGACTCCCACCTGACACAGCTGGTGACCTGTCCTAGCACCTATCCTTTGTGGAAAGGACCTCTAGTTCCCAATGGGATCTTAGAGTTGTGTCTCCAGGATACTCTTGTTCATGGCCACTAGAGGAGTGAAGGTTGGCATGGGATCCTGAGACCTTGAATTGGGAGAAGTCCATGAATTGAGTGTTGGTTCCAAAGTCACTAGCTTGCTCTCCCTTTCTAGGTTCCTTGTTTGACAAGGCCACAGGGTAGGGACCCAGAGAACCAGTAAGGACCCCTAAGAGATCTGTAGGCCTAAGGGCACAGGCTGTCATAAGAGTTACCGCTCCAATTTCCACCCCACCTCTAGCCTTGTCCTCATCCGTCTTCTATACACATCTCTTGAGCAGTGTCAAGCCAGGTATGGCCTGTCTCAAAACCTGGTAGGAACTTTGGAAACTGGAGCCCAAAGCGGCACTCTTGGGGAGCTGGGAGACAAGGGGCATCACTGGAGGTCTGCATCTGCCTTAGCATCTTAGCATGTATACCCTGGGAAGTATCTTCTCTGTCTCTTAAAAGATGAACCTGGCACCACACCAGAGCAGTGGGACTTCCCAGACCTCAAAGCCATACTTCCACTTCTAGAATGCTAGCCAGAGTCAGCAGTTAATTCTGCAGTGATCACAGTACAGGCTGCTCATCTGTTAGCCGAAGCCAAGAGTGATAGAGAGGCCTCTTCTGTTCTGGGACACTCTGTGGTCTCTATGCTCAGGGCAACCAAAGGGAGAGCCACCCACCCTGGCATGCTGCTGAGCATGCTGCCTGCAGCCTCTCCCTCCTGCTGCCCTTGAGTCCTTAGAACTGCCTTGGAGCATGAGACTGGACCAGCAGTCTAGATGAGGCTGCCATCAACTGGCTCGATTGGCCAGGTGTGGTGGCGCATGCCTTTAATCCCAGCACTCGAGAGGCAGAGACAGGTGGATCTCTGTGAGTTTTTGTTTGTGGTTTTTTGTTTTTTGTTTGTTCTTTTGTTGTTGTTGTTTTTCCAAGACAGGGTTTCTCTGTGTAGCCCTGGCTGTCCTGGACTCACTTTGCAGACCAGGGTGGCCTTGAACTCACAAAGAAGATCCACCTGCCTCTGCCTCCCAAGTGCTGGCATTAAAGGCGTGCACCATCAACGCCTGGCGGATCTCTGTGAGTTTGAGGCCAGCCTAGGCTATGAAGCGAGTCTGGGACAGCCAAGAAACACAGAGAAACTCTGTCTAGAAAAGCCAAAAAAAAAAAAAAAGATGGTAGATTATTCCAGTCACCTGAGCCTGCCCTCCAGCTTTGTCACCTGGCCAACTTTGCTCCCAGCTGGGATCGAGAGCATACATTTCCCCCAGGGCTAGAAGCATCAGGTGGAATCCTGCCTCAGCCCCACCCTCAGGGTTCCTGGAAAGGCCTCTCCTTGACCTAAGGAAGCCATGTGGCTAAGTGTCTCAGGCTGGTAGGATGAAGCCAACAGCCTCCACCCCAGCCTGCCTACTGGCTGCCCTGACCACATCCTCTCAAGTCTTACTAGCAGATGCCACCCAGACTGTCACAGGGATTGCAGGCAAATCTGTGTGGAGGCTGATCAGTCCCTCAGTGGCTACAGACAGTGAAGGCAGGAGCAAATGCCACATACATAGCAAGATTCCTTAGGTCTGTCTTCTGACCCAGCCTCTACCACACAGCCAGCTGGGTCTGCACATCTGCCAAACGGAGGCAAAGATACCAACCTTTGGGGGGGGGGGGCCGATGAGCTAAGGGGCATGCCAGTAAATTCTACTGTCCTAAAGCAGCCAGACATATTTCAAGGGCAACTGAGGCTGGGGTGGTCAAGGATCTTCTCATTCCTGACTTTTGGTGGCTGAATATTGACTTGTAACAGCAGACAGGCACTTTTCTGAGAATTTTACATGCTAATTTCTGTAATCCTGTTAAACTATGTTGTTTGTGGCTGAGGGGTGAGCTATCTTATCCAAGTTCATCCAGTTAGTGTGCTGGTGAGAGACATTCCCCCCAAGTCCCATGCCTGTTCTTTGGGGATGCAGGTAACCACAGATCTGATGTCATCCAAGTCAGTCATGACACCACAGTGCGGGGCTACTGAGCCCCAGAGAAGGGGTTGTCTGGTGACCTCTAAGGTACTTCTGAGCAGTTCTAAAGCCCATGTTCCTTTGAGTGGTTCCTGGCCCCGCACATGTCTGTAACATCTGCTACTGAAGAGGCAAGAACATCATATGTTCAAGATCAGTTAGGCAACTTAGGGAGACCTCCCCCACAAAAAAAGCTGGCAAAACAGTGGGTAAAGGGGTTTGTCATCACACATGAGGACCCGAGTTTGACTGCTGGGACGAATATGGTGGAAGGAGAGAACTGACTCCCACAGTCGTACTCTGACCGCCCCATGAAAGCTGTGATGTTTACACACATGTGGGCACATGCACACACAAAATAAAAATCATGACTTGGGGAACTGGCTCAGAGGTTAAGGCTGCTTTTTTAGAGAACCAAGGTTGATTCCCAGCACCCACATGTTGGCTCACTATAGTCTGTAACTCCGGAAATTCGACACTCTTCTGGCCTCCGCACACTCACAGTATGCAGACATACATGCAGGCAAAACACCTGTACACTTAAAATGAAATTAAATTTTTAATTATTTAAACAATTTTTAAGAAAAAAAAAAAAAAGAGCTGGGGCTGGGACTTGGTAGCCCCTCACAAGAGAGCCAGACCTGGCCAGGATCCCAACCTCCAGGCTTCCAACCTTCAATGATTCAACACCAAGGTCACCCAACCAAGAAGCACAGTCAGATCCAGAAGGGGGCCGGCTGCAGGGAAAACTAGAGCTGGGGAATGGACAAGAGCTCTCTCATCATTTCTAAACAAACAAATAAAACAACCTGCTATTTCAGCCCAGGGAGCTGTCCCCTCCCCAGGCTTGAATTAAGACTAGGCCTGGACAAGCCTGGGAGACACAAAGTATAAACCAGGCCTGCCCTGGGGAACTTCCAGACCAGCTAAGCAACCTGAGAGCTGGACAAGCCCCGGACATGAAAGCAAGAAGCTTCATTAAGATCAGAGACCTCCCTAGAGGTACGAAGGGGACACCTGGAGCCAAGGTGTCAGTTTGGGACCTTGAGCTTCCTAAGGCTCACCCAGTAGAGTGTGCCCATTGCCAAGTCAGGGAAAACAGAAAGACAAGAATGTTCTGGGTAGGACTGGAATGGTGGGAAAGAGAATAAGAGGGGTCAGGACCAGACAGAAGCAAGATATTGCAAGGCTCACACATTAGGAGGTTAGGTCTACACCACTCTGATCTGTGTACTCTGTGTACTCTCTGTCAGTGTACCCTCTGTACAGGCTGGCCCCTCTCTAGAATCTTTTGCCACCTCTTTTCCAAACACCCGTTGGTCATTGAGAAAAGAGAAGTAGGGAAGGAACCTGGCCTGCCTCCTCTTCTCCTCACCTACAGCCCACAGAGCCTGGGTCCCAGTGATTGGGGCTGTTCCCAACCTGGATGTCCTGGCCTTTACTGCAGCTACCCCTGGGACCCCTCTGGGTTCCTCCCAGCCTCAGTAGGACTTCTGGGTTGAGCAATGGTGCTGCTTATCCCAGTGAGTGACCACCAGGTGTCAGGCCTGTGATAGGTATGTGGAGAGATGTGTAGCAAAGGGGATGTCCTTGAGAAGCACACTGGCTGTCTACCCTCACACGGTAGGTGCTCAAATGGTGTGGCTCTGAACTGAAAGTAACAGACCAAGATGCCTTGTGGAGCTCAGGGCTTCCTGTAGCCTCCCCACACTCCTCCCCAAGCCTGAAGGGTGCACACTGGAGTCAGCTTACTGCTGCCCACAGGCTCTCTTGCCCTATAGTAACTAGTAGTTATGAGCACCTAGTGAATGCCCAGACTGGTTTTCAGCCTAGCGTTCCAAAGAGAAAACTTCTACCGGGTTTGGGGGTAGAGCAACACCCTTATCACTGTCTGACATGAAGGGCAGGGATCAGGGACAAGGGACACTTGCTAGGAGGAATGAGAAGGAGCTTTACAAATAGAAGAAACGGTCCAAGCTGAGGACCCTTAAAATGGGGACAGAGATAAGAACTCTAAGGCTAAGGTGCAGACCGGAGCATCTTGTTTACTCCGTGGCACGAACTGGTCCAGGACAGTTGTCCCATCAAGCCAGGATACACAGTGAATGCAGAACTTTGGGGACAGATCCAAGGACATTAGTCTCTGGTGGTTCCAGGTACCCCAAGTTCTCAGCCAGTGGTCCAGCAGGCATGAGGGATGGCCCAGAATATGGGATGGGGAAGAGAAGTCTCCAAGGAGCATTCCCTGGTGACTGGCCTGCACAGGTTTCGAAGGCCAGCCCCTGGCTTGTCCCTTCTAGGCAGCCGTCTTTTCCCTTTAAGAGAGTAAAGGTTGTTTATACCCAGGGCGGTGGTGGCAGGAGCTTACCTGCTTCCCGCCACCGGCCGCCGCGGCGGGGCAGGGTGAGGGAAGGAGGAGCCCGCACTCAACTGCGGACCGCAGAGACACAGATCAACACTCTCTAGGCGACCGGCCCGGGGGTCGTTGGGGCCCGGAAGCCGCCAGAGAGTGAGACTCCAAACTTGGAGAAAGGAGTGACCTGGGGACCGGGGGTGGAGTCGTGAGCGGGGGAGGACAGCGCCCGCGCCAGCACCAGCCAGAGGAGCGCGCCGGCCCAGGAAGCCAGAGCGCCGCCCACCCATCCGGGGCGAAGCGCGCGGGGAAGCAGGCTGGGCCGGGGGCTGCCAGCCTCGACCCTCACGGTGACTCCTCGGCCCGCAGCCGGGACCCAAGATGATGAAGAGGCAGCTGCATCGCATGCGGCAGCTGGCCCACACGGGCAGCTTAGGACGGTGAGTGTCACCCCCTTCTAGCCCTGCTGTCGTCCTACAGGACCTGAGCGGGTGCAGGAGAGTGGGGAACCGGTCAGGGAGGTCGAGACAGGGAGGGCAGCGGCCCTGTGGCACGCCAGAGCCCTGACCTCGCTTCCTGGCGTCTGAAGCCACTGAGGTCGCACAGCTGGCCTTTACGGGGTAAGGGGAAGGCACCTCCATTCCTGGCTGAAGAGGTTGCAGAGAGCAGAATGCGCCCTGAGCCAGGACGCTGCTCGGAGCCTCGTTTGTCCCCTCTGGACAATGGGAAGAGTTAACCACCTCTAACTGGAGGGTAGGAGAGGAACCGAGCCGATCCCGGCCCCAGACCCTGGGGGAAGGGACTGGCTGTGTTCTAGCCTGGGGAGGAGGAGCCTGCTCTGTGGTGGGTGTCCGTCCCCTCCCCCAGCCTAGGGACCTCCTGCCGTTCGGTCCCGCTTCTGCTTTTGGCAGGCTCGGGTAGAGGCACCCCTAGTCCCCTCGGTCCCCAGCTCCAGGGCCATGGGAGCGGAAGTTTGGGGAGTTTCTCGGAGCCTTTCTATCTGCCCCTCTTCCCCAGCTTGGGAGTTCCCTATTCTTTGGGCCCAGAATGGTGACCGAGTATCCAGAAACTTGATCCAGTCCTACAGTGACTCAAACACCTGCATGTACCTACGAAGCTAGACCACTTTGCTCTGAACCCATGTCCCTATGTATCCCTGGGCAGAGTCCCGGGCAGAGTCCCGGGACCTGCCAAAAGCTGCAGTTCAATGTCGTGTGCCTGTGGGCCCAGCCACCCCGGAGACCAGCTTCCATACTTCCCGTTCTGGGGGCCAACCTAGGCCTCTTTCCGGGGCAGGCAAGCAATTTGGGGGATGGGGAGATGAGAAACTTTTCCTCTGTATCCCAAAACTGGGCCCTAGGTAGCTTCCTCCTGCCTTTTCGGTGTCATGGGTCCACCCTCTCCCAGGGCACAGCCCTGGGTGGAGGAGTAAGCAGACTTGCATCTTCTACTACCCATGGAATGTGCTCCAGCTACGATGGAGACAGGCCACCCAGGATTGGTGGGTGCTGAAAGCAACAGGGGCCCAGGTTCCCTATGCAGGGGATAGAGGGAGGCAGTGGGTTTCCTAACTCAGACTGGCTCAGCAAAAGCCTCCCTCCCCCCACAGCACCCCAGAGACTGCTGAGTTCTTGGGTGAGGACCTGCTGCAGGTACGTGCCTGGGCGGGCTGGGCTGGGAGGCAGGCCCATGCAGGCTGTCAGCATAGATAGGCTGGCAGTCAGGGACGGCAGGCAAGGGCCTGGTTGAGTCATTCCCTGCTGGCTAAGGGAGCCCCAGGAGAGAAGAGAAAGGTGATTCTTGTTCTGGGGGAGCCAACAAAGCAATGAGAGGGAGTGATCACCCCTCAAAATCTAAAATCCTTCAGTGTCGCTCCCCTGCACCTCCCCAGGTGGAGCAGCGGTTGGAGCCTGCTAAACGAGCGGCCCACAATGTCCACAAACGGCTGCAGGCCTGTATGCAGGGCCAAAGTGGGGCTGATATGGACAAGCGGGTGGTAAGTAGGGGTCTGGGGGAGGAAAGGCCTGTGTGGTGAAGGATGGGGTGGGAATGAAGCCCTCTGGGTGGGCAGTAGCTTCTGAGGTTTGCTCCCAGTCAGCACGCCCCCAGGCCGTCTAGGTGGGCGGGAGCACCGTTTGAGCTGGATGGAGGATGCCCACTGTTACTCAGCAGGCACCATTTATTGACTCCTGCTAGGCTGTTGCTAAGAGTCTAATGCATTGTCTCCCCTCTGCTGGCAACAGTCCCTTGTCCAAGTCACTTGTGTATAATGGGAAACCAAGACCTAAATTTACTAGCCCAAGATCACACAGCTAACAAGGGAGAAAAGTGAAACTGGGGTCCCTCTGATTGCAAATGTAGTGTTTTCTCTAATTCCAGGGGGGAGTATGGGGATGGTTAAAAATTCACGTGGCCAAGCTGGAGGGTTGGCTCAGCGGAGCACTTGATCTTGTAAAGGCCTGGGTTCAGGTCCTACCACCCACATGGTTCACAGCTACCCAGTCCCAGCCCCAGGGACTCTGACACCCTCTTCAGCCCTCTGAGGGCACCAGGCATGCCTGTCCTCTCTTAGAAGAGCCTGGGTGTGAAGGCACTAGGGAACCTTGAAGAGCTTGAGCTACAGAGTGACCAGATTAACCACCTATGCCATGAGACAGGAAAGGAGTTGGGGCCATCTCACCCCCAACTCCCAGCCACAAGGCCACAGATCTTCTCTTTGTAATGGTGTGAACCCTTGGGACAGCTTCCTGCTCCCTCCCTCTGCATAGCAGTCTTCTAATCTTCCTGGGATTGATCATTCATTCTTGTCCATTTGAGTTAACTTCTGGGAGAGCGTGGGAAAGGGCCTCAGGTAGGCCGGAGATTTTGGATACATGCACAAGCACAGGGCACACTCCTGCGGGTGCGCGCACACCCCATCATTGTCACCCCAGTTTCTGCTCTTACCTGCAACTGTGGACCTATTTACTTGGCTCCTCCCTCTCTGGGGTCTGGGTGCTCTGGTGCTCTGGGCTCAGGTCAGGTGGAGGAGACTGGTAAACTCGGGCTCACTCACCCTGCCGTCCCTGCAGAAGAAGCTTCCTCTCATGGCGCTCTCTACCACAATGGCTGAAAGCTTCAAGGAACTGGATCCCGACTCCAGCATGGGGTGAGCGTGGATGGGGTCTGGCTCCTCACTAGAGGATGCCAGGAAGCAATGAGGGGGTCAGGTCCAGCCAGGGCGTCCACCTCTAAAGGATGACCAAGCTGGGAGAAATGTCCAGGTCAGTAAGTTTTGAGTAAGCAGGAAATGGAGAGGCGGGGACCTTGGAGTGTTTCTAGGTGGGGGTGAGGGGCCAAGGAAGCCTTGGCCCATTGAGCTCTCTGTCTGCAGGAAGGCCTTGGAGATGAGCTGTGCCATCCAGAACCAGCTGGCCCGAATCCTGGCTGAGTTTGAGATGACCCTGGAGAGGGATGTCCTGCAGCCACTCAACAGACTGAGCGAGGTAACCCTGCACCCCCACTCCCCAGCCCTCTAGCCCCAGTTTCCCTGGCCTTCTGCTTCTCCTGCCCCTGCCAGATCCCTGAACCCTCCCTGTGCCTGCCCTCAGGAGGAGCTGCCTGCCATCCTCAAGCACAAGAAGAGCCTGCAGAAGCTGGTGTCCGACTGGAACACCCTCAAAAGCAGGTGGGCAACAAGAGCCTAGGTCAAGTCATACTGGGGCTCTTCAGGGCCCATTGGGCACTTGTGGATGTGCTGGTCCTTAGGAACACATGTGTGAGCCGGGCAGTGGTGGCGCATGCCTTTAATCCCAGCAGTTGGGAGGCAGAGGCAGGCGGATCTTTGCGAGTTCGAGGCCAGCCTGGCCTACAAATTGAGTCCAGGACAGCCAGGGCTACACAGAGAAACCCTGTCTCGAAAAAAAAAAAAAGAACACATGTGTGAGGGTGTGCATGTGCTCCCTTGTGCCACAGGTGACCCCAAAACTAGAAAAACCACTGGGCTCCAAGATCCCTAGATGGCTCTGGGGCTCCTATTCTGCATTCTGGAACTGACTAGTTGTGATCACTAGGAACACCACCAGAGGGAGCCCTAGAGTACTTTGGCCTAGTCTGGGCAGAGGCCCAAGGAATTTCTATTTTGCCTCTGTAAACCCTAGAGTCCAGTGTGTGTGTGTGTGTGTGTGTGTGTGTGTGTGTGTGTGTGTGTGTTTACGTGTATAGAGGGGACACTTAGCTCTGGCCATGCAATGGGGGCCAGTGACCACCCACCTTGGGACCCTCCCCAGGCTCAGCCAGGCAGCCAAGAACTCAGGAAGCAGTCAAGGCCTGGGCGGTGGCCCAAGCAGTCACAGCCACACCACCACTGCCAACAAGGTGGAGACACTGAAGGAAGAAGAGGAGGAGCTAAAGAAAAAGGTGGAACAGTGCAAGGTGAGGTCACTCGGGACATCCGCATAGGTGACAGGTGTGGGTGTCCTGTCCATTTTACAGACGGGAAAATTGAAGCTCAGAGGAAGGACATAGCCGGCTGAGGCAGCCCTGAGTTTTACATCCAGGCAGTTAGGGGTCACAATCTATGTAGTGGGGCACGACCCAGGACCTCTGTTGTACTTTTTGTGTAACAGCTGGGATGTACTTGTTTAGTGGACTCTCAATAAGTGAAGTGTTTGCTAAATGAATGAATAGTATTTGTATGATGAATGAGTGGTGTTTGCTGAGTAAATGAATGAGGACACTTTTTTTTTAAGATTTATTTATTTAATATGCATACAGTGTTCTGTCTGCATGTATGCCTGCATGCAAGAAGAGGGTACCAGATCTCATTATAGTTGGTGTGAGCCACCATGTGGTTGCTGGGGATTGAACTCAGGACCTCTGGAAGAGCCATCAGTGCTCCTAACCTCTGAACCATCTCTCCAGCCTGAGTAAAAGAATGAATGGTGTTCATGAAGTGAGTAAAAGAAGAGTGAATGAAGGAACGGTTGCCTGAACAACAGCACGTTGTACTAAGGATCCGAGGACCCAATGTAAAGAATTGGAAGCTGCAAAGCCTCAAGAATTTGAGGGGGTCCTGTGGGTTGGCCCCAAGTGTAGACCCTGGCCTGGGCATCTTACTATCCCTTCCAGTTGTCAGCTTCTCTGGCAGATCCCCAGCCCTCACCTGTCCTCTCCCTTCTGCCCCCAAGGATGAGTACTTGGCTGACCTCTACCACTTTGCCACCAAGGAGGACTCATATGCCAACTACTTTATTCGTGTGAGTTCACGGTCCAGCTCTGGCCACCTGAACCTCGGGGTGGATGCTGTAGGGAAGACCTCTGGGGATCCCTCAAGAGATGGTGGGTGTCTGTTCTGGAGACCCTGGGAAAGTCCTCTTTCCTCACTTCTCCTGGGGGTTGTCCTTTGTCCTCACAGCTCCTGGAGATCCAGGCTGACTACCATCGCAGGTCACTGACCTCACTCGACACGGCCCTAGCTGAGCTGAGGGACAACCACAGCCAAGCAGGTGGGGACATGAGTGAGCCAGCCTCACACCTCTGATCCTACTACACTTACAGCTCTGTAAAAGTTTGTTCCTTAGACAGGCATGGTGGTGAACACCTTCAATCCCGGTGCTTGGGGAGGTGGAAGCAGTCAGATCTCTGAGTTTGAAGCCAGCTTTAGTCTACAGAGAGTTCCTGGACAGCCAGGATACCCTGTCATGAAAAAAAAAAAACAAAAAGAAAAAGTTTGCTTCTTATCCTAAAAGGGTATGATTAGCCATGGATGAGTCGGGAGCTGGGAGAGGGCTGGATGAGGTCTGTGAGGGCCGGCTTTCTGTTTCTATGGAGGATGGAGAAGGAAGAGGACAGGAGCCAGGAGGCTTTCTAGAAAGTTGGGGTCTGAGCCGGGCGGTGGTGGCGCACGCCTTTAATCCCAGCACTTGGGAGGCAGAGGCAGGCGGATCTTTGTGAGTTCGAGGCCAGCCTGGTCTACAAAGTGAGTCCAGGATAGCCAGGGATACACAGAGAAACCCTGTCTCGAAAAACCAAAAAAAAAAAAAAAGCCGGGCAGTGGTGGCACACGCCTTTAATCCCAGCACTTGGGAGGCAGAGGCAGGCGGATATCTGTGAGTTTGAGGCCAGCCTGGTCTACAAAGTGAGTCTAGGACAGCCAGAGCTGTTATACAGAGAAACCCTGTCTCGAAAAACCAAAAAAAAAAAAAAAAGAAAGTTGGGGTCTGGACTAGGCAGAACAGTGGAAGCGAGCAGATGGTGTGTGTGCCACTGAAACAGGGTAGAACGCGGGTTCCTGGAGGGGTCCTGTCTGCCCTAACTCTACTGCCTGGGGCAAGAAGAACCAGGCCACTCATGTGTCTCATTCCCACAGATCCCTCCCCCTTGATGGCTGCCGCCTCCTTCTCTAGGGTATATGGGGTGTCCCTGAGAACCCACCTGCAGGAGCAAGGTCGTGACATCGCCCTGCCCATCGAGGCCTGTGTCCTGATGCTGCTATCGGAGGGCATGCAGGAGGAGGTGGGGGCTGAGGCATGGAGGGTAGGGGTGACAGGCCCCATGCTGCCTCCATGCTAGTACCCGGAGTTCCCATCTCAGGGATGCATAACCTCCCATTGCTGAACTGACTCAGCCTCACTGAATGGCATTTCAGGAGCCTGACACTTTGCCACAGATGCTGAGCAGTCTTTGATCCATATACTGGCCCTGGGTGTTGGGGTGGGCTCTGTTTGGCAAGGGGAGAGACAGAGTCAAAGATTAAATGTGCCCAGAGTCACATGAGGAACCAGGGGTCCTCAGTCCAGTCCTTGTCCCACGCTGGCCCTTTCCTGAAGATAGACCCTTAGGTGGAAAATTACTCAACCTTGAGTGGATTACAGGTCCCCCACCAATTATACTGAGCCTTACTTTCCCTTCCACTCCTAACAAGACTGCTGTTCCCCACAGCTCTCCCATTCCCACAGAGTTCCCACCTCTTTCCTGTGCTCAGAATTCCAGACCTTGAGGGTTGGGCAGGTCTGTAGACACCATGATGACCTCCAGACCAGTGGGGACACCTAGGTCCAGCAGCCTGCTCCTGCTTTGCCCTCCCAGCCCTCTGTGACCCGCAGCATGTTCCTTCCTGCACCATAGGGCCTCTTCCGTCTGGCTGCTGGGGCCTCAGTGCTGAAGCGCCTCAAGCAGACGATGGCCTCAGATCCCCAGAGCCTAGAGGAATTCTGCTCAGACCCTCATGCCGTGGCAGGTACCTGATGCAGACTGGGGGAGTGGGGCAGACCTTTCTAAGGTATCTCTATCAGAGTTAGGCTTTAGGCCTGATATTACTACCAAAGAGAGCTTGGGACCCTTAAGAGTGCCTAATGCAGATCTGTGATGAAACCCCTGAAATGTATGTACTTTTTTTTTTGAGGGCAAGTTTGCTAAGTACTATGTTAAAAAGGCCTGTGACCTAAAGAAACTACCAGACTTAGATATGTTAGTGTGGATATGTGCTGGAGGTTCCTTCCAAGTGGAGAGAACTGAGGCCTTGGGCATATAGGAGTGGGAGTTGGGGGGCTACCTTAGACCTTCTCCCGCCTTGTTTCAGGGGCCCTCAAGTCATATCTCCGGGAGCTGCCAGAGCCCCTGATGACCTCTGACCTCTATGATGACTGGATGAGAGCAGCCAGGTGAGGAAGTGGGTAACAGGAATGGGGAGACAAAAGATCTGAAAATGGCCCTGAGGTGGTTCATTGGTGCCTCTCCCTCCTCAGTCTGAAGGATCCTGGGGCTCGCCTGGAGGCCCTCCGTGATGTTTGCAGCCGCCTACCCCAGGAGAACTTCAACAACCTCAGGTGAGCCCTGGCCCACCCCCTCTCACACCCCCTGACAAAGCTTTGGGTTTGACTGTAGCCTGCGCTCCACCTGAGCCCAGAACCTCCACTGCGATGTCCTGTCCCTGTCTTTTATACTAGACCAGATGCCAGAAGGGACAAGCCCAGCCAGGTGCCGTGCCTCATGTCTATAATGCCAGCAGGAAGGCTGAGGCAAGGAGACTGAGTTTGAGGCCAGCCTGGGCTACAAAGCGAGTTCTAGGACAGCCAGGGCTACACAGAGTAACCTTGTCTTCAAAAACAGAAAAGAAAATCAGACTGGGGGTGTAGCTATTGGTGGAGTCCTTACCTAGTATGCCTGGCATATACAAAGCCCTGGGTTCGATCCTCAGCATGCCATGGGCTGGAGGTGTTGGTGCATGCCTGCAGTCAGACAGGCATGAGGATTAGAGAGCTTCAGGGTCTTCCTTGGCTATATAGAGTTCGAGGCCAACCTTGGCTATAAGACCTTGTGTAGTTGGGACCTTCTGAAACGTCGGGGTTTTCCACCTGTGCCCCAACTCCTAGAATAATGACTCTGAAACTTTATTATTTACGAATGCCTAGGCCATAAGCTTTGGCTAGTTCCCCAATTAGCTCATAATTATTATATCTTGTTTATTAAATTCTATTAGTGTCACATAGCTAGTTTCATGCGACTGTCTTCCTCAGAGTTTGGGGTGAAATTTCCCTTCCCAAGCTTGACTCTATCCCGGAGTTCTCTCTGCCTACTGGAACTCCCACCTCCTATTCTTGCCTAAGCTAATAGGTCAATCAGCTTTTTATTGACAGGTGATGCTTCCACACAGTGCACAAGAGATTCCCTCTGTACCTTGTCTCAAAAAAGCAAACAGAGCCGGGCAGTGGTGGGGCACGCCTTTAATCCCAGCACTTGGGAGGCAGAGGCAGGCGGATCTTTGCGAGTTCGAGGCCAGCCTGGTCTACAAATTGAGTCCAGGACAGCCAGGGCTATACAGAGAAACCCTGTCTTGAAAAACCAAAAAAAAAAAAAAAAAAAAGCAAACAGAAAATCCTCTTGAACCTGTGAAACCATGTTGCCTTTCTGCAGACCCTACCCCTGCCACTCTGTGGCCCCGGGCAGGCGGTTCAATGTCGGCACTGGAGACAGTCCCCCACTGCCTGTGGCAGCTAGAAGATTCTCCACTCAGCTCTCCTTTTATGTACAGTTGGTGCCCTCAAAAAATAGATCTGGGAACTTAGCTAGTGAAAACTTAACCATGCTGCGTGGTATCTGTCCCTCCCTGGAACCCTAGGGTGGGAATTTCTCAGGCCTTTAAGGGCATCGTTGAACATTCATGACTCTCTGCCACCTATCAAGGTACCTGATGAAGTTCCTGGCACTGCTGGCAGAGGACCAGGAAGTGAATAAGATGACACCCAGCAACATCGCCATTGTCTTGGGGCCTAACCTGCTGTGGCCTCCTGAGAAAGAAGGGTGAGGGCCATAGGCACAAGGAGCCTGTCCCTAGTTAGTCACCAACCTGCTGATTTCCCAAAGCCTCAGTTCTCTATCCCTGTGGTAGGTTGAGCAGTTCTTAAACCTGAGGCTGCTGTGAAGGGCGACCTGAGGGATCTACCAGGGTAACGGTAGTGATGGGGTTCCCGTGCAGTGACCTGGTGCGGGCTCTGGAAACCACGAGCTGTGATTTAAGCCTCATTCCAACTTTCCGTACATGGGTCTTGGAGAGTCACTCTCTAGCTCTTCACTTCTTCATCTGTCAGTTGGGAAGAGATTATATAAATTCTAAGTGTGGCCGGGCGGTGGTGGCGCACGCCTTTAATCCCAGCACTTGGGAGGCAGAGGCAGGTGGATCTTTGCGAGTTCGAGGCCAGCCTGGTCTACAAAGCGAGTCCAGGACAGCCAGAACTGTTAAACAGAGAAACCCTGTCTCGAAAAACCAAAAAAAAAAAAAAAAAAAAAATTCTAAGTGTGTGCGTGTGCATGGGGGGGGGGTGTTGCTGTAGGAATTAGATGGGAAATGTTTTACAAACTGTAAGATGCACTGATATGCAAGTCATCGTTACTTCCCAGGGCACAGATGGATGGCAGGGTTTTGTCCCATGTGCTGAATTATGATTGTTTTAGTTGTTTGGAGGGCGAGATCCACCCAAGAACTGGGGAAATGCCCAGAATTAATTAGTGGTGGAGGAGTGGGAGATGGGGTATGTGAGGTGGGTGGAGGAGTGGGAGATGGGGTGCGTGAGGTATACAGGTGCCATCAACCTTGCCAGCAGAGCCACTAAAACTCTTGCTTCTCTTTTGTGCCAGGGACCAGGCCCAACTGGATGCAGCCTCTGTGTCCTCCATTCAAGTGGTGGGCGTGGTCGAAGCACTGATACAGAGTGCGGACACCCTCTTCCCTGGAGGTGATGACCTTTGTACCTGTCACCTCTAGTCCCCTCCCACCCAGTTCCCGGGCCTCAGTCCCTGATTGGCCCACAAACTGTGTGGCTTACAAGAGGCTGCTTTTTCTGCACGGGGCCTCAGATTCTTCTCTTCTGTGAAATGGGAACGGTGCTCCCTGACCTGTGGGAGTAGGAAGGCAAAGAGCAGTCCTATCCTTCCAGACAAAGAGAGTAGCTCTGGCTCTGGCCAGGGCAGGCAGGCTGGCAGATGCTCTGAACTTGGCACCTGTTCTTTCTGCCCCTAGATATCAGCTTCAGTGTATCAGGCATCTTCTCAGGCCTGGCCCCCCAGGAGAAGGTCAGTAGCCAGCCAGCCTCAGAAGAACTGCCGCCTGCTACTGTGCCTTCGCCGGCTGCCACCCCAGCTCCAGCCTCGATGGCTGTAAAAGAAAGGTGAGGGCTAAGCAGCATGAATAGCCTACCGCTGGTCACATAGACATTAGCCCTGGGCTCTGTCTCTGAGGACTCATGGATGTAATTTGTGGTATTTATCCTGTAGATCTGGTGCCACAGGTCGGAATAGGTGGGAGGAGCCCGCTGTTAGCCTTAAACATGTCCCCTTCTTCATTGCATGACTATTTCTACGGCACCTACTATGTTCCAGGCATTGTTCATGCTCTGGGAACTTAGGGAATTGGAAGGGGAATGGTTGTGATTTATAACTTTCCTGTCTCCAATCCTATAAGTGTGGAAGGGTTTTGTGGCACAGACGGGTGTTTCTCAGAGGCCCACACCATGGCCATGGACTCCTCAGATGAGGCAGACATATGCCATCCTCAGCCCTTGCCTTGGGTGGGGCAGGGAGAGAGGACATATCTATCTAGGTTGCTGTGATGTCAGACTGGATGTAGGCCTCCCTGGGGAAAGAGCCAATCAGACCTATAGGATGCCAGGCTCTTTCAACTGCTGCTCACATACTCCCTGACTTCTGTTGGCAGAACAGCCCCTAAAGATCACATGGAGGTCTAGGGGTGTAGCCTAGCATGCAGAAAGGCTGGGTTCAAACCCCAGCCCTGCATAAAATGGGCAGGATTGTACTTATCAGTACTGAAGAAGTGGAGGCAGAGGATCAGGAATTCAGGATCATCTTCCCCTCCGTGGAAAGTTCAAGGCCAGCCTAGGCTGCACGAGATGGTCTCAGAAAAGAACAGAAAAAACAAAGATCACCTGGAAAGCTAAAGGCTTGCTTCCCGCCTCCCACGTTGGCCCTGTGGACTGTCCGATAGATTATATTGTAGTCATGGGTTTTATACTAGTTACTCTCTGTTGCTCTGATAAACACAGGACCAAACCAACCTGGGAGGGAAAGGGTTTATTTGGCTTACAATTCCAGGTAGCTGTCTGTCTCAAAATGTCTCAAAACCAGGAACACAGGCAGCTCTGGAAGTCACTGCTTACTGGCTTGTCTGCCCTGGCTGCTACTCAGCCAGCTTTCTTTATTTTATTTTCTTCTTCTTTTTTTTTTTTTTTGGTTTTTCGAGACAGGGTTTCTCTGAATATCTCTGGCTGTCCTGGACTCACTTTGTAGACCAGGCTGGCCTCGAACTCACAAAGATCCGCCTGCCTCTGCCTCCCAAGTGCTGGGATTAAAGGCGTGCGCCACCACCGCCCGGCTTCTTTTTTTTTTTAACATTTATTTATTTCTTCAAGTTACAACTCAATCTCAGTCCCCTCCCTCCACCCCCTCCCGGTCCCACCCTTCTATCCCCTTCCTCCTCACCCTCCTATCTCAGCTAGCTTTCTTATACACCTCAGGACCACTGTGGAGGCTCAGCAGGCCCCACAGTGAGCTGGTCTCTCTCTCCACCTGGCCACAGACCAATCTGATTTGGGTGATCTCCTCCACTGAGATACCCTCTTCCCATGTGACTCTGGGTTGTATCAGGTTGACAGGATTAATGGACACAAACCCCACCAATATCAGAACATCAATACCAACAGCAAAACCCCACCCAATACCAAAACACCAAAACCAAAACCCCACCAATACCAGAAGTATCTACTAGAGGGACTGAGACTGAGGACAGATTCTTGGCACAGCCACAGGCAGTGGGAGAACGAGTCGTTTCACCCAACAGTTTGGAGTCATCGGATCCTAGATTTCCAGGAGAAGGTGAAGCTGACCACTGTCCCTCTCCTTCACAGGACAGAGTCTGAACTGCCCAAACCAACTTCCCCCAAGGTCAGCAGGAGCCCTGCAGAAACAGCTGCTTCAGCAGAGGATATGACTCGGAGGAGTAAGTTGGCTGTGGGCAAGAAGAGGTGGAGAGTGGGAAACCCTTGTCCCCTCACCAGAGAGGCCAGCAATAGACACAGGAGCTCGGGGTTTGCTGCCTGGGACTTGCGACCCAGATTCCAGCTCCTGTTCCTTGGGCAGGTGCTGCTGCCTGTCTGAACCTCAATACCTTCCTATGTGCAGTAGAACTATGACTGCCCTGACCTTGAGGGGCTTCGTGAGCCAGGACCTCAAGGAGTGTGCAGGGCTCTGGTACACAGAAAGTGCTAGAGAAAAGAAACCAGTGTGAGTGGGGTGGGTGTTCCAGCCCTCCAGAAGCCCAAGGACTACAAAGAACAGGACCACAATTGTGTCTACAGGTAGAGGGAAGAGAGGTTTGGTGGGGGTCTGGAGGCTCCTGGGCCCCCATGGTCTTCTCGTATGTCAGTCTGGCCCAGAATCGATAGGTAAGAGGCCAAGGATCCAAATACAGGATTGGATCACGGGGAAGAACCCCCAGTACCCTGAGGACAAGGAGGTTCAGAGCTGGGTGCATCATGGAGAGCTAGGAGAGCAGCAGCAGGAGTCCGCAGGCCACGCAAGGACCCAGAAGATGGGGCAATGCCAGGGTCATCTGAGCTGGCCCCAGCAGCTGTGGGAAGTTGGGTCTCCCACTCCATCTTACCAGTGAGGAAACAGACCCCAGGGAACAAATAAGCCACTCCAGACATCCCAGTCCACAGAACTAGGGAGTTTTGACCTCAGTTCCAGGTAGCCCCGACCCCCTCCAGCTGCCTCACAAGGTTGGAGCTTGCCTGAGGACCTGGGGCTTCTGAGAGACAAACAGGACCCATGTGTCAACAGGGACCGGTGGCATTTATATAGACAGCAGATGTGTACTCACTCCTGCTTGATGCCTAGACTGTGCTAACCAGTGGCCATGTGGGTTTATGGTCTAGGGATACATAACTAAGATAAAAATGGACAGGACAGTTTCAGAGGACAAGTTCTCTAAGGCCAATAAAACTGGAGAACGTGCCAGCATAACTGGGGTGGGGTTTAGGGGATCTACTGTAAGCTGAGATGTTGAGGACCAAAGAGCAGTGAAGAGACTTAAATGATGATGACCCCCCCCCCCGTGGAAAGTGACCCCTCCCATAGAAGGAATGTACAAAGGCCCAGAGGTAGGAATGACCATATGGATGTACCCAGACACATGTACCCCTAATTTTCTCTTTTTCACTTCCTCCACAGCCAAGCGCCCAGCACCTGCGCGGCCTACCATGCCACCTCCCCAGCCCTCCGGTGCACGCTCATCCCCTCCAGCTCCATCCCTGTCCCCTGGCTCTGGCAGCCCAGGCACTCCCCAAGCTATGCCACGCCGTCTGGTGGGCACCAACCTCCGGGCCCCCACCATGCCTCCCCCATTACCCCCTGTTCCTCCACAGCCTGCCCGGCGTCATAGTCGGCGTTTACCAGCCTCCCCTGGCCTAGGCGGCTCAAACATGCCTGCTCAGGTGGACCCTGGAGCGGCTACAGAGGACAGAGGAGGCCCTGAGGCTGTAGGTGGGCATCCCACTCTCCCAGCTGTGCCACCCCAGCCCCGGCCCAGGGGCCTCGCCTCAGAGACAGATTGAGCAGGCCCTCCTTGCCTGAGAAGTCCTCAGTATCCCCTCCCTCCCTTGTCCTCCCAGGACAGCCCTTGCCCTGTGCCTAGGTGCCTGCTGGGTTGGCCCCCATGGCCAAGAGGGCTCAGGCCAGCCCTCTACTTTCTGATCTTTTCCTCTTTCACTTTGAGTTTGGGGGCTCCCACCTGACTCCTCACTCTGGCAGGATCTCAAGGGAGCTACCAGAAGGAAAGACAGACTTGCCCGTTCCTACAGGACTTTTATTTTTCTCTTGCCAATGTATTTTTGTAAGGCTCGTAAATAAATTATTTTTAACAAAACTGGAGCAACTGGTCAAGCAGTAGCGTTCTCTTGTGGAGATACAGAGTCTGCCTCCTTCCTGCTTTGAAGAGCCTTGTGCTTGGCACTTAGAGCTAACTGCTTGTCTGAGTATGGGTCCCCTATAATATAATAGTTTCTCATTAAGGGAACCGCACCATCTGCAGGTGAAGTTACTAAGGCCCGTGAGAAGGGACTGCACTGGTCATGACCAGGAAAGCCTGGGCCTGAGATGAAGTGGGAGATTAGCTCTGAAGCCTAGGCTCCTCCTCCCACCAGGGCAGTTTGCTCAGCATCTCAGGATCGTGGGTTCCTCCTCTGGGCCTGTCTAGCAATTCCACCCTATCCGTTCTGAAGACCAAAGCACTCATGCATGTGACTGCATATGTGCACTCACACATACACATACACATACACACAAACACACAGGAGCAGGGATCCATCTGCCCACGACCTTCCCGGAGTTGCTCTGTGTAAACCCTGCCTAACGCCCCAGTTAGCTCTGCACCTGAGGAAATTTTGGGAACAGGCAGGCAGAAATGACTGAGTCAGCAGAGCTGGAACCTGATTTTGTAGCCTAGTTAGAGGTGGGGCTTGTTGGAGAAGATGACAAATAAAGTCACCCTGATGCTGGCCAGGTGAAAATGCTACAGAAAAAGGCAGGGGGGACCTTAGAGGCCAGAAGAGGCATGGCTTTCCTTTGCTCTCTCTCTCTCTCTCTCTCTCTCTCTCTCTCTCTCTCTCTCTCTCCCTCCCTCCTTCCCTCCTAGACAGGGTTTCTCTGTGTAGCCCTGGCTGTCCTGAAACTCTTTGTAGACCTGCCTGGCCTTGAACTCAGAGATCCTCCTGCCTCTGCCTCCTGAGTGCTGAGATTAAAGACGTGCGCAACCACCACCTGGCTAGAACGTTTTAATATTTATTCATTCATTCATTCGAGTGTGCGGGTGTGGAGATCAGAAAACTTGCAGGAGTATGTTCTCTCCACCATAAGAGTTCTGAAGATAGAACTCAGGTTCTCAGCCTTGGCGGCAAGCGCCGTCCTCTGCTGACCCATCTTGGTAACCCTGCACCCGTGTTTTTAAAATCATTTATCTAAAGCCATCGAACTGTACAGTAAAGGTTACACATCTTACTAAATGTAAATTATTCAACAAAAAAGTTCCTCCAGGACAGCACAGCCAGAGAGCCCAGACAGAGCCTACGAAGACACTGATGGTGCGGCCCTTGCTCCCCCACATCCACATTCTCAGGACTCTGCTTAGAACCCCAGCGTCAGTGGTTCTGAAGGCTTCAACTCTCTACCTCTGTTTTCCTCCTAGCAACCAGCTGGCTTAAGCTTCTAATTGGCTGGGAGGAGAGCGGCGATTCGCTCCAGACCAAGCTGGCTCTCCATTGGTCCCCTCCTTGTGGGTGTCGCGGTCCCGCCCCTTTCTCCCAGCTCCTTCGGGATCTGCTGGGGGCCTCGACTAGGCTCTAGCCGCCATTGGCTGAGATCTGCGGTCATAGCCCCGCCCCCTGCCCTTTCCGCGCGCCAATTGGTCGAGCTGGCCCGTGGCTGCAAGGAGGGCAGCGCGCGCGTACGAGCTGCCAGCCGGCTGCATGGCGCGCTGCGAGCGGCTGCGCGGCGCGGCCCTGCGCGACGTGCTGGGCCAGGCGCAGGGCGTCCTGTTCGACTGCGACGGGGTACTGTGGAACGGCGAGCACATCGTGCCGGGCGCCCCGGAGCTGGTGCAGCGGCTGGCGCGGGCGGGCAAGGCCACGCTGTTCGTGAGCAACAACAGCCGGCGCGCGCGGCCGGAGCTGGCGCTGCGCTTCGCCCGCCTGGGCTTCGCGGGGCTGCGCACCGAGCAGCTCTTCAGCTCCGCGGTGTGTGCCGCGCGCCTGCTGCGCCAGCGTCTGCCTGAACCGGGCGCTGTGTTCGTGCTGGGCGGCGAGGGGCTGCGCGCAGAGCTGCGTGCCGCGGGGCTGCGCCTGGCGGGGGACCCCGGCGAGGACCCGCGCGTGCGCGCCGTGCTCGTGGGCTACGACGTGCACTTTTCCTTCACCAGGTTGAGCGAGGCGTGCGCGCACCTGCGCGACCCCGACTGCCTGCTCGTGGCTACGGATCGCGACCCTTGGCACCCGCTCAGCGACGGAAGCCGGACCCCTGGTGAGCGCGGGACTCGGCGAGGGGAATTGTGCAGGGCCCCGACGCGCGTCTCGTAATTCCTGCTGCCGCCGCCTGTGGGGTAGCGGCCGAGGACCCGTTTGACAGGCGAGCTAGCCGAGTGGCACGCTGTCGCTTAGGCAGTTGCAGGTGGGATCCCGGTGTGGAGCTGGCCTCCTGGGTTTTTGTCACTGGCCCCACCCACTTTGCAGGTGGGTTTGTAGAAGAGGTCTGGAAGGATGATGGGGATGGAGAGCAGGATCCACACACCCGGAGGCAGGATGGAGGCCAGTGGGAGGCTGGAGGGTAGTGAAGCTCGACCTCAATTCCAGTTCTGGCCCCACTCGGTTGACTCGACCTCAGTTCCAGTTCTGGCCCCACTCGGTTGACCCTGTGAGTTACATAACCTTGGAGCATCCCTGCCTGCGTGCGAGTAGGGCACTTCATGCCAGTCATCACAGGGCTTCTGACTGGAGGATCCTGTAGCCAGCCCTCCAGTTTGTTGAGAGTTTCCCGAAGCCCGTTAGTTGCCCTTATTTCCTTCCCAGATTACTCCAGAAATAAAAGTGTTGGCCCATTTCTCGGTTAAACAAATCGAGGCTGAGGGTGGGGAAGTGCTCTGCCAGAGAACACTCAGTGATCATAGAGTAAGGAAACCTGAACTAGGCAGGAGCTGAGAAACGAGTCAAGAGGTGGAGGCAGCAGAAACTATCAGGTTGTGACAAATGAATATGGGCAGGTTTTGAGGCATAGACATATCTCTGCCACTCCACTCTGTTAGCCTTTGGCCCAGATAGTCCTGATACCAAGTCCTGGGAGAGAGTGGGGTTCTGCAGAGTGTTATTGCAGGAAGTGAGGTGGTCACGAGTTCGAGGTGGAGCAGTGAGGCAGGTGCTGTGGAGAGGATCTGGGAGGCCTTCCTGGAGGAGGCATGCTGGGGGGTGGTGATGGTGAACAAGGGGATTGGCATACTGTCAGGTTGGTGTAGCTGAAAGGGAAGCTATTGTCTGGGCCTTTCCTGGCTCCTGGCTCCACCTGAGACCTACTTGCCACCTCACTGCATGAGCCTTCTCCCCATAAATCTAGGAGAGAGGTCACAGCTGTGGCATCCTTTCCCCCACCATGCTACTTTCAAGTCTGACTTCCCACAAAGCTTGGGTTGAGCTTCTCCAAGGTCTCTGTAGGGTGGTATGTGGCGCTTGGGAGAGGCAGGACCTATCTCCAGGCCTCTGGCTTCTCCATACCCACCTAGCTATAATGATCCAGCCTGCTGGTCACTCCTACTGCCTGGAGGGGGAGACAAAGCTTTGACAAACACGGGCTTGCAGCCACCGGTGCAGCAGCTTCCAAACAGTGGTGTGAAGATATTAAAAAAGGCCTGCTGGTTTTACCCAGGATCAGGAGGAGGTAGGCAAGCAGAATAAATTAACGATGGTACCCATTGTGCACTGGATCTGAAGAAATGTGAACCCCACCCCCACCCCAACTCTCCCCCTTCATAACAGACCTACAAACTGTTTGCCTCAGGGCAGCCACTGCAGGAATATGCCATTCATTACACGCAGCAGCTTTGAGTTAGGCGTTATATTCATGGGCTCCCCTACTGGGATGCCATCATGTTGACTGTTGGGAGCCTTAGTAAAGCTTAGCTGGATGACTGACATAAGACATGGGGGCCAACAGGAACCAGCTCTGTCCTGGGAGCTGGTAAAGGAGCAGACTCAGAGCTGGGAAACAATTGTTTTGTTTACTTTTGTGTTTTTGAGACAGGGTCTCAGCCTGCCTCCCAAGTGCTGGGATTAAGGTATGAGCCACTCCCAGTGAACCTGGATCTTCACATAGCCCATACTGGCCTTGAACTCCTTACCCTCCGGCGTATGCCCCCATTCCCAGCTTGAGCCCATTCTTGCACTGAGAAGAAAATTTTAGGGTGACTTAGTGGAGTCTCTTGTCCTAGTAGAAATGTCTAACCAGGGACACAGATGGTTCTTCCTCTCCATGAGCAGACAGGGCTGGAGTCAGGCTTGGTGGTGGAGCACATGCTAAGGAAGTGCTTGATTCTGGGCTCCCTCCTCAGCTCTGAAAGAGGAAAAACCATCAGGGGAGGCACAGGTATCAGGAGAACAATGAAGTAGCCCTGCTCTCTCTCTCTGGAGGCTCAAGTTCTCTTTGTCTCTCTTTTGGTTTTTCTTTCTTTTCTTTTTTTAAAAATAATTTATTCTATTCCACATACATTGGTGTGACAGTGTCACATCTCTTGGAACTGGAGTTACAGTTATAAGCTGCCATTTGGGTGCTGAGAATTGAACCAGGGTTCTCCGGAAGAGCAGTCAGTGCTCTTAACCCCTGAACCATCTCTCCAGCCCCCCTTTTTTGGTTTTTCAAGACAAAGTTTGTCTGTGTACCTCTAGCTGTCCTGAAATTTACTCTGTAGACCAGGTTGGCCTTGAAATCACAGATATCTTCTGCCTCCCGAGTCCTGGGATTAAAGGCAGTGCCACCACTGCCAGGCTCTGGGCAGGTTTCTTAATGTCATGGAGCCTTAGCTTTCTCATCTGTGGAATGGGCTTTCAGGAGTATACCAAGTAAATAATGGTGCTTCTCTTCATGTAGTTGTGGACGTTGATGTAAAATCAGAATGTTCTGGCACTAAGACATGCCTGTGGGCAGGAAGAGAGGACCCATTGTGGCAGCAGGATGGTGCTGGCTGGGAGGTGGCACATGAACAGATCTCTTGTTGTTAGGCTCTTGGATTTCTTCCCCATCTTTGCTTCCCATGGTCACTGTGGCTGCGTACATCTTCGAGCGTGTAACTTTTTGTATCTGGCTGGAATTTTCTCTAGGGGATCATCATTTTCCCTGCAAGGCTGACTGGGTCAGAGGTGTGGATGTTTCTGTGCCTTGCTGCATTCCAGGCGGTCTGTGCCAGTTTTCCAAGCCACGAGTGTGGCTTCTTGGAGCCACCACTGCTGTCTAAGTGCCCTTCCGTTTACAAAGTGCCTCCCAGCGAGGCCCACAGATCCCTTCAGGGGAAGTGTTACTGTGGTTCAGAGAAAATCAGAGAAGCCAAAGGGCTTACGGTACACACAGGAGGCCATTGCTACCTTCATGTTAGATTGAGAAACTGAGACAGGGTGTGTCCAGAGCAGTGGTGATAGATTCTGAAGTCAGGTGTGCAGCACAGGCAGTGCCCAGCCACCACCCTCCTACTGACCAAATGTCCTCTCCCCACAGGTACCGGAAGCCTGGCTGCAGCAGTGGAGACAGCCTCAGGACGCCAGGCTCTGGTGGTGGGCAAGCCCAGCCCTTACATGTTCCAGTGCATCACTGAAGACTTCAGTGTGGACCCTGCCCGCACATTGATGGTGGGTGACCGCTTGGAGACTGACATCCTCTTTGGCCACCGCTGTGGCATGACCACTGTGCTCACACTCACAGGCGTCTCACGTCTTGAAGAAGCCCAGGCTTACCTGGCAGCTGGCCAGCATGACCTCGTGCCTCACTACTATGTGGAGAGCATTGCAGACTTGGTGGAGGGGCTGGAGGACTGAGCCCACCTCCCCCATCCCCTGATCCCATAGGTGGAGGCCATGGGCTGAGTCACATTCAGCACCCTGAGCTCCCTGGCACAAGTGTCTGTTCCCCAGTAGAGGGAGGCTGAGATCCAGGAAGGTTTGTGGGCCCTCACACCCTCTCAGTGCTGGCTGGAGACTCTGCTCTTCAGAAGCTGGCCCCCCCATATCTTGAAGGTTCACCCTGGCCTGACCCCACCAGGTGGCCTTATTTCCTGCCCTATCACCTCCCCTCCTTGAACTATATATGGGCCCCAAAGCCAAATGAATATTTCTTTTCCAATCCTGCGTATTTTAAGTTCCTCCCCTTTTCTGGGACCTCTAGACTTTGTCCCTAGGTCCTTGTTGACCAATCAGAGGTCTAGAGAACCCCAGCCCATTGCTGGCCTCAACAGGCCTATAGCAGAAAGCTGTCAGTAGTGACTGGTATTTAGTGTCTCACGGTGGGCCCTCGGTGGACCAAGTAGGAGCTTAAAGAATGCCTTGCATATCCTGGAGCCCCAGTCAGAAGGCTAAGTGACCTTGATCTCTCAGTCTCCATGAGGACAACAGTTAATAATGATTCACTGGCCTCTTAAGTCCCAAATAGAACACAAGTCCCAGAGGAAGTGGCCTTTAGACAATCCTGGCCTGACTAGATCAGCCAAGAGACCAGGCCCTAGCAGGGCAGGGTGATGGATGCCTGTACTTAGAGCACTTGGGAGGCTGAGGCAAGAGGATTGCCTGAGTTTGGGGACCTGGGTTACAGAGTGAGACCTCATCTCAGAGAGACATAGGGCCAACTTTGAAGTCACCCGCCTCCACAGACTGATGATCAGTGGGCCCCTCTGAGGCCCTGAAGTGGTGTGGAGAGGCTTCAACTCCCACCACAGTGCCATCCAGTGTTGATGGTTTTCCACAGCTTGGAAGGGCCTATGTCTTCCCCTCTGCAGTCAGTGTTTGCTGTGCCACCCCTCTACCTGCCCATCCCCAGCTATTTATTTGTTTATTTATTATTGTGTGCCAGTGAAGGTAGGGGCAGGGCAGGACCTTCCCACCACCTCCACCCGTGTTGTGACTAGTCCTTGAACTTAATAAAACGTGAGTGGGAGTTCTGTGCACCCCCGTCTGTGGAATAGGAGTTCTGCCTGAGCCTGCCTCCCTGAAGCACCAACCTCCCACCTCCCCACCCCGCCCCGCAAGAAAGGATGCCTCCCAATTCTGCATGCTCAGCACAGGTGCACTTGAGTGTTGAGCTCTTAGCATCTCTGAGGCCATAGTGTCAGTTTGTTTCAGTCCTTTACAAACCCATTGTTGGGCCAGGCAGTCGCACACCTTTAATCCTTGCACATGGGTGGCAGAGGCTGGTAGATCTACAGAGGGAGTTCCAGAATAGCCAGGCTGTTACACAAAGAAACCATGTCTACAAAAACAAAACCAGTGTTGGGGCAAGGGAGTTAGTTGAGGTGGTAGAGTGCTTGCTTTACAACTATAGGGACCAAAATTTGATCCCCAGAACCCGCATAAAAATGCCAGGTATTAGCCGGGCGGTGGTGGTGCACGCCTTTAATCCCAGCACTTGGGAGGCAGAGTCAGGCGGATCTTTGCGAGTTCGAGGCCAGCCTGGTCTACAAAGCGAGTCCAGGACAGCCAGAGCTGTTAAAAAAAGAAACCCTGTCTCGAAAAACAAAAAAAAAAAAAAAAAAAAAATCTTTTTTTCTTTCTTTTTTTAAGAAGCTAGATGGTAGCCGGGCGGTGGTGGCGCACGCCTTTAATCCCAGCACTCAAGAGGCGGAGTCAGGTGGATCTTTGTGAGTTCGAGGCCAGCCTGGTCTACAAAGTGAGTCCAGGACAGCCAGGGCTACACAGAGAAACCCTGTCTCGAAAAAAAACAAAAACAAAACAAAAAAAAAGAAGCTAGATGGTGATGGTATAGACACTTATAATCCAAACACAGGGAAGGTAGAGACAAGTGGTTCCTTGGGGATCACTGGCCAACCAGGATACCAGGCTAATGAGAGGGTCTTTCTCAAAGTGGATGGCCTTTAATCCCAGCACTCGAGAGGCAGAGACAGGCAGATCTCTGTGAGTGTGAGGCCAGCCTGGTCTACAAAGTGAGTCTAGGACAGCCAGGACTATTACACAGAGAAACCCTGTCTCAAAAAACCAAAAAAAAAAAAAAGTAATAATAATAAAATAAAACAAGTGGATGGCCTTTTGTGGTGAGTTTTTAAGCCAGCCTGGTCTACTGCACAGCAAGGGCTATACAGAAAAACCCTGTCTCGAAAAATCAAAAAGAGGGGGAAAAAAAAAGAAACAAAGTGGATGTGGCTGGAGGGTGACACTTGAAGTTCTCCAGCCTCTGCATACATGACATCCATCCACATAATAGCCTGGTACTTGCATTACTCTTAGGAAATAGATAAGTGAAGCTGAGATCAGAGGTGTAGCTCAGTGATAGATCAAATGTCTCCTGTGCCTCAGAAACCGGCACCATAAAGAAAGAAATGTGATGTGGACACAGACCAGGGCAGACAGCTGATCTTTGCTTTGAACCGGAGATAGACAAATGCCCAGAAAGCTGCAACCCTCTGGAGAAAATAGGAGGAGGGCAATGATTGAGGTCCCCACCCTCAGACCGTCTCACTAGCTCCCTCCTTAATTTTTAGATAATGTAACATTATGCACTCCTTAAAAATCTCTCAGGCTGCAATTTCTCTGAAGGATGACTCATTCCTGCTTCCCTCTCCCGGGTTCTGCAGCCTTCAACTCTCCTATCACTGCAATTTATCGGAATAGACGCTAGGAATCCACAATCCATTTGCTTCTCTATCTACCGTGTATAATAACATTCACACACCTCATATAACACCAGCATTCCTCAGGGCGGTGATCTAGAGCTTTCTTCATCCTTCAGTGCAAAGTGCAGGACCTTTTCTCTAAAAACCAACAAAATCACTGACAGCCCAGTTAAGAGCACAGACTTCCCTTGCCCTCAGATTGACAGCTCAAAACTACCTGTAACTCCAGCTGCAAGAAATCTGTTCTGATCTCTGACAGACACAAACACATTTTTAAAAAATTAAAAAAACAAAACAACAAAAAAGAAACGCTGGGTGTTGGTGGCGCATGCCTTTGATCCCAGCACTCCAGAAGTGTAGAGGCAGGCAGATCTTGAGTTCAGACAGTTCAAAGCCAGTCTAGTTTAGAGAGAGTTCCAGGACAGCCAGTTCTATCTAGAGAAAACAACTTCAAAACACAAACAAACCCCAGTCATCTCTGAAGCTAACTGAAGCCCTACCAGGAGAGTGATTTAAAACACATGAAGGCACAGCATGGACTTCTTTATACTTTTGTTTAGGAGAGAAAGAAAAGACACTGGCCCTCAGGCTCCAACGGGCTGACTCCCCTAGGAATATCTGGAGATTCAAAGGAAGAAAAGCCTAACCTTTAAAGTCTCTTCCAAATGTAACAGAAGGGTTTTGACTGCTGCAGCTAATATTTCATTGAGTTTTTGAATATAGAAAACATTAATTTCAGCATTGCAGTAATTTTTTTTTTCATGTGCTTTGGTGTTTTTCCTGAATGTATGTCAGTGTGAGGGTTTTGGAGTCCCTAGAACTGGAGTTACAGGCAGTTTTGAGCTGCCACGTGGGTGCTGGGAATTGAACCCTGGTCTACTCTGGTAGACAGCACTCTTAACCGCTGAGCCATCTTTCCAGCCCCATATTTTTTTTTTTTTTTTGGTTTTTCGAGACAGGGTTTCTCTGTGTAGTCCTGGCTGTCCTGGACTCAATTTGTAGACCAGGCTGGCCTCGAACTCGCAAAGATCCGCCTGCCTCTGCCTCCCAAGTGCTGGGATTAAAGGCGTGCGCCACCACTACCCAGCTTCCAGCCCCATAATTTTACTTTTTTAAAAAAGAAATGACCCTTGGGAGGCAGAGGCAGGCGGATCTCTGTGAGTTCGAGGCCAGCCTGGTCTACAAAGCGAGTCCAAGACAGCCAAGGCTGTTACACAGAGAAACCCTGTCTCAAAAAACCAAAAAAAAAAAAAAAAAGAAAGAAATGACCAAAGCACTTTGCTTACATATATATATGTTCATGATGTATATGCTTGGAGCCCATGGAGGTCAGAGGTTAGAAAAGGGTACTGGACTCCCTGGAACTGGACTTCCAGGCAGTTGTGAGCCGCCAGTGGGTGCTGGGAAGGAGACACACCTTAGGGATGTCTATGCTGATGCTTCTAGAGAAGTCTAACTAAAGAAGGAAAACCAGCCCTGTATCCACAGGCTGGGGACCCAGACTGAAAGAAAAGGAAGGAAGAGAGCTGAGCCGAGCATTCATGTCTTTCTGCTTGCTGACAGCAAACAGTGTGAGCACCTGCCTTACACTTCTGCCAGCGTGTCTTCATCACTATGATGCACAGTTTCACCTCAAACCACGAGCCAAAATACACCCTTCCTCCCCCTGGATACTTACCACATAGTCACAGCAATTAGAATCAGTACAGGAAATTATGTCCGAAGTGGGGTTGCTGTCTTGAGGAGCCTGAGCTTGAGGTTCGTAGGCCTTCTGAACTGGCTTATGGAAAGACTGTGGAAGAGTCCGGAGCTGCTGGCTAGAGAAGCTCAAATACTATAAGTGGAGCTTAATGGGCCATGCTGGTGAGAGTTCAGAAGACCAAAATGCAAAGAGAAAGGTGAACAGTAAATACTGTGCTCATGAGGTTTTAGAGGGAAGTGCGGACTCCACCAGGAAATGGGCTAGAGGCCATTCCTGTTATACGCCAGTCAAGAACATAGCTGCACTCTGCCATATTCCTGAGAAGCTGAGTGAGATTAAGCAGTTTAGACTTTTCAAGGCAGCACAACATTGAAGCCATGGTGTGATTGCTGCTCACTGTCCTCAGTCAGATCTACAGTGAGGACGAGTGGAGAGTTGCAGAGAAGCTTGAGTATGGATATGGTAAAACGGGTAAAGAGACTAGAGCCATGACAAGCTGTGCCTGGGGCCAGAGGAAAGATCCCTTTAGAACCAGACGGCACCGCTGAAGGCTCGAGTTGTGAAAATGCAGTCTTGAAAGCTGCTGAACTGAGACTGCTGGAGAGGTCCCCTACTCAAAGACCACCCCTAGAGAAGAGTTTCTTAGGTCCACCCACCAGGGCACACAGAACTCACTACACCTCTGGTAAAGGGGCAGCTTGGCCACATCTGCATGGTTCTCAAGCATGCAAACTGCAAGTCACCAAGTCATGGAGGTTCCAGAAAACTGCCAACCCACACAGTGTGTGGCAAGGTTAGAGTCCCTGTAAGGACATCCTAAGACGCCATTATTACTTGAAACTATGAAAGTGAGGCTGGAGTTAACTAGGACTATGGGACACCCGCAAGGAAAGCTCATAGCACAGACATGGAGTAGAGCTGGCCAAAAAGAGAGGCCGCATGTGAATTGGAATGGGTGGGACTACTATAGGATGCTAGAGCCCAGATGGTACCACTAAGAGTCCCAGATGCCAGACAGGAAGCTGCAGGTTTGGTATTTTCTCTGATGGGTTTTCAGTCTTGTTTGTATCTGATCCCATTCCTCCCTTTGGAGATAGGAATGTTTACCATTATATACTGAAAGCAACTTATTTTCTAAATTTTGTAAGAATTTATGGCTAAGATTGCCTTGAGTCTCAGGAGAGAATTTGGACTTTGGGCTTTCAAACAGTGTTATAACTGTTTGGATTTTTAGAGATGGACCAAGTGTATTTTGTGTTAAGAGATAAATTTGAGGGGCTGGAGAGATGGCTCAGCAGTTAAGAGCACTGTCTGCTCTTCTGGAGGTCCTGAGTTCAATTCCCAGCACCCACACAGTGACTCACAACCATCTGTAATGGGATCTGACTCCCTCTTCTGGCCTGCAGGGGTACATGCAGAGCACTCATACATAAAATAAATAAAATTCAAAAAAGAGATAAGAGATAAATTTGAGACTTTGGGGCCGGGGGTGGAGCATGGTGTATTAAAGTGAAGCATGTGCGTGCGTGTCAGGTTGACATGAAATGGATTGTGGGGGCTCACCTTCACTGTCAACCTGCCGGGACTTAAAAGCACCCAGGCGCTGCATCTCTGGGCATCTGGGGATGTTTCCAGAGAAGTCCAACTGATGAAACAAATCCCATCCTGAAGGTGAGTGGCTCCATCCCATGAGCTAGGAAAAAAGGGGAAAGTGAGGCGAGAGCCAACATTCACCTCTCTCTTCTCCCCCCCACCCGAATGCAGACACAGTGTGACAGCAGCCTCAAGCTCCCGCCACTATGCCTTTCCTGACACGATGAACCCTTAAACCATGATCCAAAACAAACCCTTCACTCCTTAAGATGCCTTTGTCATAGCCATGAGAGAAGTAAGAAATCCAACAATAATTTCAAAGGAATGTGTTAAAGGCAAAAAATGCTTGGGCCTGAGCCCTGGAGTTTGGGACCTCTTGGAAGAGGACAGACCCCAGGTGGGAAACAAACTGGGTGAGCAAGTTGGCGGCCTGGAAAGGTGGGACGGTGGGGAACAGCAAGGAAGTGCAGTGGAGTAAGAACGAGTACCTGCACAGCTACCATAGGGTACCCGGAGTTGGGGCACACCCCCCCACACTGCCCTCCTACCCTTCATGAAGCCGCTTTCAAAGTCTAGGGGTTGTTCTCCTCAGCCCCAGCTCCCTGCAGGAGCACAGCCAAGTGCCCTCCCTCTCTGATTTCCACATCCTTAAACTGCATCATAGGATGTGGGGGAGCAGGCCAAGCACAGCATCTCTAGGGTCCCTCCCTGCTCTGACTTCAAGGACCCAATGTGGGAGCCAGCATGGTGGGTGCTGTGGATGGTACCCGTGTGTTCCATAGCTCACTGCCCACGCTGGCTGCAGGAGGTACAGAGTTTCAGAGCTGGAGGAGCTGGAGGGTCAGGAAGGGTCTTGTGCTGGGACCTGTATGGACAAGCTAGGTCCAGATCCAAGGGTTAGGCTGCAGAACAGAATTCCAGAGGACTCTGATGGCTGGCTGCTGTAGGACTGGAGCCTGAGGGAGAATCCCCAGGCCTGAGCTTTGGCCTTAGAACAATGAGAATGGGGAAAACATTCTAATTCAATACCTGTGGTCTTCAACTCAGCCAGGAATAACTGATATACTGAACCTTCCAGGATCTGGACATTATTCAGAATAACCAAGGCTCCAAGCCCCAAGTCCATGCTTGCCTCTGCTCCTCATCCTGCCTCTGCTCGGGATCTGGCCATGGCTGCTGTTCCCTGGGCAGAAGTTCACCAGGTGGGCAGACACTAAGGAGAAATGCTATGCTCAAATGAGAAAGGATATGAAAACAAGGCGCCGGGCACTGGGCCTGACAGATAAGTGGGTGCCACCACCAGGCGACCCTGAGGAATTCAGGGAACGCACAGAAGGGACTTTATTTCTGCCCGCCCTGCCTTAAAAACCATAGAATCAGTTACAGGGGATATTAGCACCTGGCACATCCATCCTTCAGCTCAGGTGAGAGAGGACCAGGAGTGGGTCTGCCAGACACCAAGGAAGGTAACCTTGAAAGAGGGGACAAGAGGATCATAAAACCTGAGCTTAGCTAGGCATGGTGACTCACACCTGTTATTCCAGGCAGGACTCCTTCAGATTCCAGACCAGCCTGGGCTACAGAGTAAGATTGTCTCAAGACAAAACCCCCATGAACTCTCTGAAAAAAAAAAAAAAGTCACCTATGAAGTGCCACAGACCCAAGTCCTGTCCTAGAACTTTTCCTGTCCTTCAGGAAGGACAGGGGACTTTACACATACAGCTGCAAATGGAGAGACTGAATAAGCAGGGCTAGAGGCAGAATCTGAGTCTCTAGTCCCCAGAAAGAAGACTGACCCTCATACCAGCCTGGGGAGACAGCACCTACAGGGAAGCATCCTCCTACCTCAGACATTGCCTGGTGCAGGTCTTCTATTCAGGTCATACATAACCTGGCAGGGGCAGCTCCTGGTCAATCTGGCAATTGTCTGCCTCACCTCTGGTCCTCTACCTGGAACTCTGATGTGTCCTGTTCCTGATGGAGCAGAGGGGCACACACAGGCAAGAGAGGACAGTCCCTCCCTGTGCTGAAGTCTGGGGAGGCCCCACAGGAAAGAGTGATGCTGCTGTGGTTAGCTCCCCTGGTGGCTGCTTGAGGGTGGGCTAGGGCTGAGGGGGCAGCCCAGCCTGCTTCACATCTCATAGCCTCGCTCCACAGGCTTCCCTCTCCTCCCATCCTGGGGGGCTTTCCACATCTGGAAGAAGGAGCTACAGATAAGCTGGGAGGGGAAAGCTGGGTAGAGCAAGGAGGATTGCTGGCCTGCCTCCAGATGTGACTCATGGTTCCACATTTTCATTCCCTCTTCCAAAATGGCAGTTTCAGTAAGGGAATGGCAAAACGGACCCCCTGTTGCCCTCTCCACCTGAGCTGAATTCCCCTCAAACTAACCAGAGATTTTAGGGTGGGAGGGAGTGGTCTGGCAGCTGACAGGTGGGGCTTGGCCTCTACACCAATTAAAGAGACAAGTAGTTGGTAGAATGCTTGCTGAGCACAAGTGAAGGCCTGGTTCAATCCCCAACAAGACATAGACCATACATGATGTCGCAGGCCTGAGATCCTGCTACCTGAGAGTCAGGAGCAGGAGGATCAGAGGTTGAAGGTCATCCTAAACATAGCAAGTTCAAGGCCAGGCTGCACTGTGTGAGACTCTTGTCTCAAAAGAGGCTAAGGGGGTAATGGTAAAAAACCTCAGAAGGAGGAGGGTGGGAGTGGCGGCGCACTCGGGAGGCAGAGGCAGGTGGATCTCCGAGTTTGAGGCCTGGTCTATGAATCGAGCCCAGGACAACCAGGAATAACCAGAGAAGCCTTGTCTCAAAAAAAACAAAAACAAACAAACAAAAAACCACAGAAGGATTTATTCAATGTGGCCATACTGGGAAGGGAGACAGATAAAGAGATCCAGTAACCCCATGTCTGCTTTTGGGGTGCTGATGTGTATTGGGTTTTGGAGGGGCAGTTGTTGCTGTTTTAGTCGTTCTTTTTTTTTTCTTTATGGTTTTTGAGACAGGGTTTCTCTGTATAGCTCTGTCTGTTCTGGAATTTCACTCTGTAGACCAGGCTGGCATTGAACTCACAGAGATCCACTGGCATCTGCATCCTAAATGCTGGGATTAAAGGTGTGTGCCACTTAGCCGGGCAGTGGTGGCGCACGCCTTTAATCCCAGCACTTGGGAGGCAGAGGCAGGCGGATCTTTGCGAGTTCGAGGCCAGCCTGGTCTACAAAGAGAGTCCAGGGCAGCCAGGGCTACACAGAGAAACCCTGTCTCGAAAAACCAAAAAAAAAAAAAAAAAAAAAAAAGGTGTGTGCCACCACTGCCCAGGTAGCTGTTAATTTTTCTGAGCCAGGGTCTCATGTAGCTGATGATGGTGGCCTTGATTTCCTAATCCCCCTGCCTCAGCTTCCCAAATGCTGGTGCTACAGGCATGAATCACCATGCATTTTTAGTTTAAATATTGGAAGAGTGGGGTGAATAGTAAGAGGTACACAGTTGAGCAGACTGGCCCTGCAAGATGGCTCAAAGAAGTCCCATAAAGAGTAGAGAGACAAGCCGGGCGGTGGTGGCGCACGCCTTTAATCCCAGCACTTGGGAGGCAGAGGCAGGTGGATCTTTGTGAGTTCGAGGCCAGCCTGGTCTACAAAGCGAGCCCAGGACAGCCAGAGATATTCAGAGAAACCCTGTCTCGAAAAACCAAAAAAAAAAAAAAAAAAAAAAGAGTAGAGAGACATGTGGGTTCTCAGGAGAGGGTCACTGCTGCTCCTGGGTATGCAGAGTCACCTCAGGAACACTTGCCCTCCTGTGGAGGAGGGGCTGTCTTGCAAGGCCTCACTCTTTCTTGACACCACCGTGACTGCAGGTGAGACAGTGACTTGTCTCTGTGCCCTTGGCTTGGAAGGAAGCCAGGGTAGGTCAGGAAAGCTGAGTCAGGCAGGCGTGTGGGCCAACTTAAAGGAGACAGATACAAGATGAGCGGGCAGCGAGGGCAGATTCATCCTTCTTGGCCACAGGAGTCCAGGCTTTTTGGCAAGAGCAGCTTCGAAGTGCCCGTTTTTTTTTTTTTTAACCACATACCCTTCTCTCTGCTCAGCGAGCCTCCCTAAGCTCATCACACCCCATGACTATCTGTAGCTCCCCAGGACCCTGAGGTGAAACAACACTGAAATCCTTTATCTGGCCCACAAGGCTCTTCATGATCCTTAACTCCCATCTTTCTCCTACACACTAAGCAGCCTGTTCTCCAGGCCTGCGCTTCTCATCTCAAAGCCCAGTCCAAATGCTGGGTCCTTCAAGACCCTGCTTCATATCCAAATCTCCATCCTACCATAGTGTGGTCTGTGCCTTCCCCAGAGCCAGCGCGGTGTTATTTCTTAATTCATCTCATGGTGAGATCCTACCCAAACTGTGGATTCTGAGAGGCAGGACTGGGAGGCATTCACCTCCGAACCCTCTGAGGCCAGCCCAGGGCTAGACACATAGCACGCGCTCAGGAAAGTATCTGCTAAATGGATAGGAAGGGACGGCTATGTCCGGTCTCCAAAATTGAGAATGAGGCCAATCAAGGATGCAGGGCTGGCACACTCTCGCACATAGCGGGAGGGTTGGGGGGGATGGCAGAGCCAGGGCACTCAGAACTCCCTGCATGCCCTGCAGCAGGGTGAAGTCCAAGGCATGAGCCAAGGACACCAGCCTCACGTCTGGCGCCCAGCCCAGTCTTTCTTTAGCCCTAGTGTGCAGCACTGAACTGTAAGGGTAGTACCCCGCTTCCGGGGAAAGCCCGGGTGGGGCCTGGGCTTTGTGGTCCTCCTCAACCCTCTACAGAGGCCTTCAGCCTAAGCCACAGCCAGAGCCACACCCTGGCCTGCCAGGCTACAGCCTCTTCTAGCCAGGCTCTAATTCTCTGCCTACACACACAACCCCCACATACATCCCTCCCCATCCCTACTCCGCAGCAGCCACGCTGGGCCCCAGGGGCTCTCTGCTGCTGGCCCCAGGCCCTTCCCACCAACTCTTGAGCCTAACTCATCCTTAAACTATTTTCCACTGGCTCCCCCAATCTCTGCCACAGCACAAATCTTTTTTTAGTGGGAGGGAGGAGAGGGATGGAGAAGAATAAGAGGCGGCGCTTGGACCCTGAGGGAGGGCCTAAGGATGGGAGCTCTCCTCTCTGACTGGTCACCTCTGCTCCAAAACTGACTTTATAATCCATTGACTCCACCTCTGGTGGTCCTGCACTGACATACAATTGGCTCAGCTTCCGAAGAGGGCGAGACTCACCGGGTCTGTTCCCCATAAAGGAGTCGGAGCAGGCCTGGGGGGCCCATCTCTCGGGTGGAGTCTTCAGACAGCTGACTGGGCAGGTCGCAGGGATCTTCTCTTCGCTTCAGTCATGGCCTGTGTGAGTGCGGGACCCTCTACTCCAAGGTCTGTAGGATAGAGGAGAAGCAGATGGACGCAGGAGAGTAGCCAGTTTGGGAACTGCTTCTAGTTCCAGCTGTGCCGCCTCGGACGGACAGGCGTTTTTTTCTCTCTGACTCTCAGTGGCTGCATCTGTAAAATTGGGGGTGGCTGTCACAGTTCCTCCCGAAGGCTTAAGCCTCCCTGCCTTAAGATTGTTCTGGATTTCTCCGAGTTCTGGCAGCGTACTTGCAAGGTCCATATTCTGGCGCTTTGCAGTTTTCTGAGAAGTGGGAGTGGGAAGGGTGTGGCCACCCGGGAAGGGGGAAGGGGGAGGCAGGGGGACATTTTAGCCCAGGCCTCCCTCTCTCACTGTTTCCCTCTCCTCTACTCTAGAGTCTCCTAACCCCTCCCCCACTGCAGCTGTCCCCAGTCACAGGGCCAGGGCCCAGTCAGTCACCCTCTGCTCCAGAAAAACTTTTTAAAATCTCCTGGGCCTGAGATAGGCTGCAGGCTGTTCAGTGGAGACTGGTCGGGTGGGGGCGGAGGGAACTGCGTGTATGTGTACACCCAGAAACACAGGCAAGTCCTCAGGGATAGGGTTCAGATGCCAAAGGAACCCCTCACCCAAATTGACTCCTGTCCACCCACCCCGGCAGCTGCCCAGCAATGCCCAGATATGTCCTCTAGCTTGCTAAATCCACGATGCCGCTCTAGGCTGCGGTGTCCCGCAGAGCCGGCCCCACCCCTTGGCTTCTCCACTCCACTGTGTGCCTCGGGGTTAGAGAGCCCCGAGGGGGAAGGAGAGCAGTCTGGGCAGCTTTCTGTCACCTAGGTGAGCAGGCGTTTCTATTCAGCAGGACCTCCCGTTCATCAGCTAAATGAGGACTTTGGGAGGTCACACTCCATCTTCCCCTCCAATCTAAGTCCAGGTCCCCAAGCACCTGATGCTGGGTTAATGTTCTAGGGCCTGTCCTGTAAGACTGTCACAAGTTTCAAACTAAACGCATGGGCATGGGGACTTTCCCCAACCACAGGGATAATCAAGACTAGAATCCCGTCCACCCCACCCCACCTAGGGCCGGTCAGGGTACCCAGGGTGTGGGAATGACCCCTTCCCACACCCTAGGCCACTGCAGATACCTCAGGCCATGTCCTCCTAACTCAACTCGACCCTAATCGCAGCTGGGTGGTCTTGCCTACACAGGGTCTGGTCGCCAGCAACCTGAATCTCAAGCCTGGGGAGTGTCTCAGAGTTAGGGGCGAGGTGGCCCCGGACGCCAAGAGGTGAGAGTGGAGAAAGCTGGGCGATGGCCGGGGCGGGGTTCGCAGACCTAGCTCCTAGGCTGGGATGGGCGTGGCCGGCCAGGGCCGCTGCTCCCGCAGGGGGTTAAATGGCCAGCTGCAGACGCTGTGCTGTCTGGGTGAGTCACTTCCTAGCCGGGTCTGCAGACCACACCGTGGTCTCCCCCTCCTCCCGCGCCCTCTCTCCGGGATGGAGTTTCTTAAGCTAAACCAGCTGCTGTTTCAACGGCTACCTCAGCTTGCGCCCTCCCCTTCCGCCGGGGGTGAGTGGGTGCGAGAGGCGACGAGGGAGGGAGGGTGGGTCACATGCGCGCCAGCTGCCTGAGGGCCCCTGCGGGGCTCAGTCTTTTTTTTTTTTTTTTTTTTCTTTTTTTCCCAATGCTTTTCCTTCCTACAGCCTCGCCGCCTGATTTCTCAGCAGCCATGTGACACCTTGGACCAGTCACCCAAGCTCATCAGGCCTCAGCTTTTTTCTTTTCTTTTCTTCTCTGGGAACAGGGTCTCATTATGTAGCCCTGGCCAGCACGGAACTTACTGTGTCGACCAAGCTGGCCTCCCCAATGCTGGGACTGAAAGTGTGCCCCTTCACACTCCACACCCGGGAGAGTCAGGGTTTCCTAATAAAGCCAGAAGGAAGGTTGTGGTGTGGAGAAAGCCAAGGGCCAGATCCATCAAGGCTGCTGCTGTCTGTCTGTCTGACTGATGTTAGTAAGCGCCTGGGCCCTCCCTCTTTCCTTTTCCTTCCTACCAGACAGACCTCTGAGGTACACACTGCTACCAGGCTCCACTCAACCAACCCCGTATTGTTATTTGCTCTTTTACTCCACAAATGATGGAACATCTGTGATGTGTTCCTGCCCTGTGCTGGGCACCAGGGACCCAGATATACAAGACAGACAGGATGCCATCTGGAGAATCCTTGGCGTCCGTCTGTCCGTCCACACCCTCCCCCGTCCCCCCCAACCCCTGTGTCGTCATCCCCCCACCTTAACCAAAATGGCTGACACCAATCAGTGTCTGGGAGAGAGATCCCTTCAAGGCAGCCCCCCACTGTAGGGACAGGAAAGAAACTGTGGTTCAGAGAGAAGCTGCAGGGTGTAGCTCAGTTCACACAGTGAGTCCAAAATTAGAATCCAGGTTCCCCAACTTGTGTTGACTGAGTTTCAACAAGGTACATTAATGGCTGACTACTGATGCTGCCTTTTCTTGGGGAGCTTTGGGTCTCCAGTCAGCCAACAACGTGCCTTAAAGCCCACCTGTCACTCCCTAGCTTTGTGCTGAACCTGGGGAAAGACAGCAACAACCTGTGCCTACACTTCAACCCCCGCTTCAACGCCCATGGGGACGCCAACACCATCGTGTGCAACAGCAAGGATGGCGGAGCCTGGGGGGCCGAGCACCGGGAGCCTGCCTTCCCCTTCCAGCCTGGGAGCATGGTGGAGGTGGGTAGGGCCCTGGGTGGGCTGGTCAGGGGCCGGAGGCTGACCTTCCTGGCTGTATGATGACCAGTGAGTGTCATCCCTCTGTGAACCTAATGGACCTCACTTATACAGTGGCTGTCACCCGGGCTCTGCGCCGGTCCAGGCCCAGCTCACTGCCCTTCTCCACCTACCAGGTGTGCATCACCTTTGACCAGGCTGACCTGACCATCAAGCTGCCAGACGGTCATGAGTTCAAGTTCCCCAACCGCCTCAACATGGAGGCCATCAATTACATGGCGGCAGATGGTGACTTCAAGATCAAGTGTGTGGCCTTTGAGTGAAGCCAGCCAGCCCATAGCTCTCAATAAAGGCAGTGGCCTTTTGTTCCCCATAAACCCAGCCCTTATGAGAGAGTGTTTGTGTATTCTGTTTGAGGGGCCCTGACCCAGCCAGGTACATCTTATTCACTCATACGTGTGTCCTTCTTGGGCCCAGTGGCCTCTCCACTTCTTCCCCTGTGTTCTCCAGGCTAAGCAGAACCCAGCACGTAGAGTGCTTGGTGACCACAGAGTGTGAACTAGTCCCACCTGTGACAGGAGCAGAACAGTGGGAGGTGGAGGGATGAACAACAGGACTTCATTGCCTTCACAAGGACCAGAAAGCCACTGGGCATGGTGGCACATTCTTGAAACCTAGCTGGCTAGGGCAGACAGATGGCCATGTGTTCAAGACAGTCTGGACTATTATGTTGAGTTCAGGCCAGCCTGGGCTACATAGTGGATGCAGCTGGGACTAGGGCAGCCTTATACTACTAACTACTTGGGAAACTGGGGCAAGAGGATCAGCTTGAGCAATGTAGCTAGACCTCACTAGGGTGGGGGAATCTTCCCTCCCCTCCAGACAGGGTTTCCTCTATGTAGTCCTGGCTGTCTAGACTCTTTGGGATTAAAAGCCTGCACCACCATGCCTGGCCTTACAATCCCCCCCCCCCTTTTTGAGACAGGGTTTCTCTGTATATCCTTGACTGTCCTGTACTCACTTTGTAGACCAGGCTGGCCTTGAACTCACAGAGATCTCCCTGCCTCTGCCTCCCAAGTGCTGAGTGCTGGGATTAAAGGCATGCGCCACCAGGCCTGGCAATAACAGCTGTGAACTGCCATATAGGTGCTGGGATTTGAACCCGGGTCCTTTGGAAGAGCAGTCAGTGCTCTTAACCGCTGAGCCATCTCTCCAGTCCACAATCCCTTTTTATGCTTACCAATGTGAGGAGTAGGAAATGGCCTCAGAGGGACAAAATGGCTCCTCAGCAGTTGACCACACAGGGAAGCAAACTTCCTAGCTTTATGATCCTTGGCCACATGGCCACTGTGGAGCCCAAAGGCTGCTAGAGGACTAGGCTAGAAGCTGCTAACTATGGCACTGGACGGGTCACCTCCCTAACAATGGGAACCTGGGCTGAAGTTACAGGCCGTTAATGTGGTTGGGGGTTCTGAGTGGCCCCTTCAGAGATAGGTGGAAAGGGGAGGGCTGGAGAGGCTGATGGGAAGGCCCACAAACAGGTTTTCCAGAGGTCAGGTAGCTCACTGGCCTGGTGGAGACGGACATGCCTGCCATTCCTGGCTACGAGAAGCAGGTGTCTTCCAGACACCAGCCTAGGTTCTGCTCCCTTGGGGTGCTCTTCATAACTGAGCCCTGTCCCACCCAGCACAAGTAACTGCACTAGACCCCTGGGCCACCATTGTCCATCTACCACACCCCTTTACTTCCCAGGAAACAGCTGCAGGAATTAAGTGAAGGTTCTGGAAGGCTTCAAATATAAATCTCATTAGGTTCTCTCAAACTCTCAAAGCGCGGCGTAATATCCTGGGGGGCGGGGGCGGGTGCCTGTGAGGGCAGTAGATCTCATTCTCTAGGACATCCTGCACCCTCCTGGCAGGGTCTCCTGCATTCCCCAGCCTCAGTTTCTCCATCCATAGCAGGATGAAGAGTTTTCATGTGGGTGAGACCCCTGGGATCCAGGAAGGTGGGTACCCATAGGAAAAAGCCAAAGAGAATGGAATACACACCCTTTGGCTCCCATGAGCCACGCCCCATCACCATGATTTTCCGAGGCTCCCAAGTACATTTGTGGAGGAGACGCCCTCTGCTGGGCCTCAAAGATAATGTCCCTTACACTGTCTTCTGTCTTCGCAATTCACCATAGGGTTCTCCTCACAGGAGCTAAGGTTATCCTACAAGGGAAGACAACAGAGCAGAGGGAGCCCAGAGGTAGAGAAGGAGAGAGGCTACTGGGCATGTGTTGAAACCTACTTAAGTTTTTTTTTAAACATTTTATTTATTTATTATGTATACAGTATTTGCTCTACATATATGCCCGGGCAGATCTCAATGTAGATGGCTGTGAGCCACCATGTGGTTGCTGGGAATTGAACTCAGGACCTTGGGAAGAACAGCCAGTGCTCTTAACCTCTGAGCCACCTCTCCAGCCCCCTACTTAAGTTTTTAACATAACCCAGGCTTCTCTGCTGAGGCCTGCTTCAGCTCTTAGCATACCTCTAGCCATTTTTGTCTCTAGTCTCCATCTTAATCAGAAAGTAAAATTAAGTTCAAATTCTCAGACTCTGCTTGCTTGACATAAAAAATTATCCTTTGGTGGCCAGGTGTGGTGGCACACGCCTTTAATTCCAGGACTTGGGAGTCAGAGGCAGGAGGATCTCTGTGAGTTCAAGGCCAGCCTGGTCTACAAAGTGAGTCAGAGATACACAGAGAAACCCCATCTCAAAAACCAAAAAAATTAAAAATAAAAATAAATTAGCCTTCATTAACTGTTCTGCTTGAATTGATGACATATGCTCTGTTTATAAAAAAGCCACAATACCCTGCCATGTTCCTCTCCCTAGAATGATGAGGAACTGGGAAGACCCTAGGTCCCTTCCTGCCCCAAATTCCAGTCAATCATCTTAAAATGTTTTGTTTAGCTGCCTGGACTTGATGTACCTGGCTGGCCTTGAACTCACAGAGATCCTCCTGCCTCTGACTCCTAAGTCCTGGAATTAAAGGCGTGTGCCACCACACCTGGCCACCAAAGGATAATGTTTTATGTCAAGCAAGCAGAGTCTGAGAATTTGAACTTAATTTTACTTTCTGATTAAGATGGAGACTAGAGACAAAAATGGCTAGAGGTATGCTAAGAGCTGAAGCACAGTTGGTGCTTCTTGCTTGGTTAAACACAACGCACCTGGAATAGAGTTGATTGTTATGATTTGCTCATTTTTCTTCCTGCTTGATTATGGGTTTTTTGTTTTTGTTTTTTGTTTTTTGTTTTTTTTTTTTTTTTTTTTTGTCCAAGACAGGGTTTCTCTGTTTATCCCTGGCTGTCCTGGACTCACTTTGTAGACCACGCTAGCCTTGAACTCACAGAGGTCCGCCTGTCTTTGTCTCCCGAATGGTAGAACTAAAGGCATATGCCACCACGCCCATCATTTTTTCCTTTAAAAACTCATTCTGTTTTGTTTTGTTTTTTTGTTTTTTTTTTTGGTTTTTCGAGACAGGGTTTCTCTGTGTAACAGCCCTGGCTGTCCTGGACTTGCTTTGTAGACCAGGCTGGCCTCAAACTCACAGAGATCCACCTGCCTCTGCCTCCCAAGTGCTGGGATTAAAGGCGTGCGCCACCACGCCCGGCTAAAAACTCATTCTGAGAACAACTTGGGGACTCAGTCCTGGTTTCCGAATCCAAGATTGGGGTCCCTGACTAGTCAGTCTTGGTTAAGCGTTCAATAAACTTCCATCAATCTGAGCCTGGTGTTTGAGTGGTCAACGTGTGACTATCCCTGAACCCATAACACATGGAACCAGGGAGACCCTAGTTCGAATCCAGCTCCATTGGTGTGTTCTCTTGAACTTGGTACACAGCATCTCTGTGGCTCAGATTTCTTTTCTGTCAAATTGAGTTAATGGTGGTGTCTACTCTGTGTGGTGGCGAGATTCGCTGAGGTGGTGTGGAGAGATGTGTAGTGTCTGGCACCTACCTGATGGGGGCTCTGAAAATGCTGGTCGTCTTCACCCCCTTTAATACTCAGTGCTTCCCAGGAGCCTAGCAAACTGGTCTAGAGAAGTTCAGGAGGGTACACTTAGATCTCTGATGCCTAACACATTCTCTCTCTCTCTCTCTCTCTCTCTCTCTCTCTCTCTCTCTCTCTCGCCTCTGCCCTAAGGAATCAATGATGACCTTCAACTTCTGAGCCTCCTGGAAGGGACTGCTGGGCATCAGTCTGCAGTTGACTGAGCCTGTCTCCTCAGTGAAACGGGGGTCAGCCCTCCAGACATCATGTAAAAATAGCTGAATAAACAGCTACTGCTCTTCTGCCTTTCCTTGTGCTATCTCCTGCTGCCTCTGGTACTCATTAGATACTCAGTAAATGCAAAAAATAATTGCAAGCAGAAGTCTAGCCAGAATGAGCGGTGTGTGGAAGAGGAGTGCTGACCCAGGGTGTCATATGTCACTCTGCCTGGGGAGTTGTCATGGGCTCCTGCAGGGCCCACAGCTGTGGCTGGACTGAGGGAGGGACAATCTTCCTGAGCTCTCTCCTGAGACCCTAGCCAGCAGCCATCTCATTCCTGGCTCTGGAAAGCATAGGAAGCCTGGAAGGTAGGACCACGCTGTGTACAGGGCAGTGGCCTGGTCCCACCGCTTACTGATCCAGTCACTTTCCCTCTTTGAGCGTTATCATCTGTCCAGCAGGACTCAAAACTGCGCTGACCTCACAGGGAGGCTGTAAGGATCACCACAGGTGTGGGGCTGGAGAGATGGCTCCGTGGTTAAGAGTGCTTACTGCTCTTCCAGAGAGCGGGAGGGTGTGGGAGGGGAATGCATGCACAGGCTTCTGCCAAGAAAACATCAAGTGAATGATCAACAGAGAGGGGCAGAGTCTGAGAAGGGGCTGATAAGAGAAGCCCAGGCTCTGACTCAACAAACCAGAACCCAGGACTTCTGTTTAGTCCACAGCCACAGGGAGGAGGGGACAGCAGGTGGTAGCCCAGCAGGAGAAGGCAGCTCTCAGCTCTCTGGCTTCTTCAGGAGGCACAGTGCACACAGGACAATGCCTCTACCCAGAGGGGAAATGCCAAGGGTGGCAGGAGGGCTTGGCCCTAGGGGAGCAGAAGTGACCACTTGGAGACTCATTTGTCTAGTACCCTGAAGCCTTTTTCTTCAGACAGGGTCCCAAGTAGCCCAGGCTGGACTCCAGTGTCCTATGTATCAGAGGATGCCCTTCAACTCCTAATCCTCCTAACTCCATTTGCTCGGGTTACAGACTGGGGCACCATGCCCAGTTTCTCAGCATCCAACATGGAATCTCCAAGTGGGAGACCCTTGTGGGAGGAATCCGACATTCATGGTGTGTCATGTCTACTGTAAGTGAGGCTCCTTCCAAAACTCATCATCACAGCCTGCATCCTACCTTCCTAAAGAAGTCCTATCAGCTTCCAAGGGAGTGAGGGAATGGCCAGGGAGCTGGGAACGGAGACCAAAGATCAGGCAACCAGGCTCTCTCTTTTTTCAGCATGGGCACAACCCCCCCCCCCCATTGTCTCTCTTTTGTTTTTATTTTGGTTTAGTTTGGTTTTGGTTTTTGAGACAGGGTTTCTCTGTGTAGCTCTGGCTATTCTGGAACACACTCTGTAGTCCAGGCTGGCTTCAAACTCAGAGATCCCCCTGCCTCTTCCTCCAGAATGCTGAGATTAAAGGCATGCACCATCATGCCTGGCAAACACAGTCCTTTGTTAAGTGACACCTTGCCTCTCTGTGTGCCTGGTATACAGTAGGCTTTCAATATGTGTGGCTTCCTGGCTCTCTGGGCTTATATCTGAAAGGGGACTGGATCCTAAGAGTCTGTTTTATGTCTGATTTCCCTGTGTGTCATCACCTGCTCTGGGACCCCTCCCTGTCCTCCACATTACTGGAGACAACTCTAACCTGCAGCCTCCTGAGCTTCCTGCTGCAGAGGCCTCATCCCCGGACTATCATGATTACTGACTTGACCACAGAGCCAGTCTTAGAGTCAAAGGCCTCAGCCATGTCTCCAGCACCCAGCAGAGGAGTCGACAGGACCAAATGCACATAGCCTCAATTGGGAATGGGGGAAATGGGTTGTACCAAGAAGTAACTAAAATCCCTGTCCAAAGTTACTTTACCCAGTTCTTCACATTCAAACCTCTGTGGTTGGTAGAAAGTGTCGTTAAGTTTTCTTTTCATATTTCAGGAAACTGAGGCACATAGCTAAATGTGGCTTGTGTACAAAACTTGAGTAAAGCAGAGCACAGTGCTATATACGGACACAATCCAATTGTCCCACCACTGTCACAACTCTCGAAGTTTGTCGCATATAGGAGGAGTATTCAGGGTTACCTGAGAATGAGCTAGAAATGGACATTCTGGTTCCCTGACCAAAATATGCTGAACCACAAACCCTGGATCTGGATTTCAGCAAGCCCTCTAGGACATCTAGTGCATGGCAGAGTTCTAGAAGCACCTCTTTACAGTAACCTTACAAAGTCACTACAACTATCTGTACTTTATAAACAGGTGAGGCAGAAAGAACAAGGCAATTGGGGGGTTGGAGAGAGGATTCAATGATTAACAACAGTACAGTTCTTCCTTCTCTTACACAGGACTTGGGTTCAGTTCTCAGCACCCATATGACTCACAACCATGTGTAATTCTAGTTGCAGGGGATCTGCAACCTTCTGGGCTTGTAGGCACACCACTCGTGTGGTTCACGTAAACTCACTCAGGTGGAATTTTTGAAAAAAATCTTATTTACCTATTTATTTATTTTTGAGACAGGTTCTTTCTATTATGTAGTTCTGGGTGTCCTGTAGCTCACTATGTAGACTGAGGATGGCTTCAAACTCACAGAGATCCACCTGTCTCTGCCTCTCAAGTGCTGGGATTAATGACAAATGTCACCATGCCTGCCCACAATTTTTGTTTTAAACTTTTTTTTTCCTTTTTGTTTTTTCAAGACAGGGTTTCTCAGTGTAGCCCTGGCTGTCCTGGAACTCATTCTGAGTAGACCAAGCTAGACTTGAACTCGGAGATCTGCCTGAGTGGTGGGATTAAAGGCGTGCACCACCACCACGTGGCTTTTTTTTTTTTTTTTTTTTTTTAATCTTAAAGAAAAAGGCAGCCCGGCATGGTGGTACACGCCTTTAATCCCAGCACTCGGGAGGTAAAGGCAGGAGGATCACTGTGACTTCGAGGCCAGCCTCGTCTACAAAGCCAGTCCTGGACAGCCACGACTAAACAGAGAAACCTGGTCTCGAAAAAGAAAAAAAAAAACAAAAACAAAAAGGCAATTACTCTAGGATCACAGTTTCTAAATGAGTACCAGTGTTTGAATCCAGGCAGTTTCCCTCGCTCATGGAAATCACCAAAGAGTTGACATCAGAATTCAGTTAAGATCAGTAGTTCTTGGCCATTCATGAATAATTCGATATTGGGGGGCCTGTTCGGGCCAGGCTAGGTGAAGCCTAGTTCTCACTGAAGCCATTCTGGGAAGACCTGGATCAAAGGTGTGAGACAGGATGGGAGGCTCCTTTAAAAGGCGGACCCAAATCTGCGGAACTGTGGAACAAAGCCACCAAGTGCGCCCTCGCGGAAATCTGAAACTGCTACACCCGGAAGCGTTTTAGGCCAGGGGCAGACACGCTGCCGGAAGTTTTCGTGTTATGGGCCGCAACAAGAAGAAGAAGCGAGATGGAAATGACCGGCGGCCCCGGCTCGTCCTCAGCTTCGATGAAGAGAAGCGGCGGTGAGTGGCAGGGTCGAATCGGATTCCCGTCGGGATGCCGGGAGAGGCACGCTGGTCACCCGGCGCGCACGCTCACGCAGAGGGCCTTTCCGGTTCTGCCCCTAGACGTGACTGATGGTAGCGGGCTACTTTCCCCACCGAGTGGGACGGAGTCGCCGGCTCTCCCATCACAGGGCACAGCTCTGTTCTGGTCCAGCTTGGTCCGTGGTCCCGGCACAGAGCCGGCTCCCAGTCGTTGTCGACGAACGACGAAGGAATAGGATGAGATGCTTATATTCATTCATTCACCAGACTGTATGCCAGCCGAGCTTGCGACCCGGAGGTCAAAACCTTTGTGTTTTGCTGTCACCGTGGGTAAATGACACGTTGTAGTGCTGTGATTCTCAACCTGTGGGTCGCAACCCTTTTTTTGGTTCGAACGACCGTGGCCTAAGACTGCCAGAAAAGATATTTACGTTATGATTCATAACAGCAAATTACAGTTATGAAGTAGCGACAAAAGTAATTCTATGGTGTGGGGGTCACTACAATATGAGGAACTATATTAAAGGATCAGGGCATTAGGAAAGTTGAGAACCACTGTTGTAGTAGGACTGCAAAAACCCTAGTGCAGCACACCAAGTGAAACTGCCATGGTCGGCTCTGGTGGAACAGACCCGTAATCCTAGCCATCTAGGATACTGAGGCAGGAGGATTGCAAAGTCAAACCCTGTTCGGGATGCAAAGAAAGTGCAAGACCAGTCTGGGAATTTGGGCAGCTTATCGAGTCCCTGTCCCCAAATCAATATAAACTAATTTATTAGAGCATTTGGCTAGCATGAACAAGGCACCAAGTTTAACCCAGTACAACAGCAAAATCGGGAGCAGCAACTGGCATTAGGATAAGGAATGGAGATCAGATAGGAGGAAGCAAGAGTCATCAAGGTGGGTGGGGCACCCCTAGGTTCCACCCCACAGGCTTCAGGGGTCAGGTGGCACTGAAGAAGGGTGTGTTGGTTCAGTGAAAGAGTTTTGGGGTCTGGGTGAAGGTGTTATTAAAAAGCCCTAATAGAAGTAACCCTACCAAATCAAGTGTGGAGGCAGTGACCACCTGCTCTGTGTGTCCACCACCTGGCCTTCTGTGGACTCAGCAAGGAGCAAGAAACCCAGGTGTAGTCGGTGAGAGTGGAGCCTGGGAAAAAGCAGCATCCTATCTACACATTGTGTGATGATGTTTTGGTCAATAATGGAGTGTGTAATGAGACTGTAGCTTCCAGCACAGGTGTGTGGTAGGTCATAACACCTAGGACTATGTAAGTCCAGCAAGGACTAGCAATTCATTTCTCATAAGGTACCCTTGTCATTGAATGACTCAGAACTGTTCTCTGTGACCTTGGATAAATACCCTAGTCTCTCCCTCAGTGTTTCTATATGTAGAATGAGGACAGGCTGTTGAGGAGGTAAATGGGTTAGTGGGTTGGATAGAGCCTGACATTAATGGCACTGGGAGTTTCTCTAGAACCCTGCTTGTCGCTCCCTCTGGACTCCCCTGCCTCTCCCTTGCTCCCTTCCTGCAGGGAGTACCTGACAGGCTTCCACAAACGGAAGGTAGAGCGCAAGAAGGCAGCCATTGAAGAAATGAAGCAGCGCCTGAAGCAGGAGCAGAAGAAGCTCCGGGAAGAGGTATGGCTGGGGTAGGGGTGGGGGCTCAATTCCCAGGGGAGGGGCGTGTTGGACAGGTCTGATGGAGGCAGCCCTGGGGTAGAGCAGGGGGTGTGTGAGTGTGACAGGAGCTGTTTACACAAGTAGAGACACTGCCGGTGTATGAGGGATGAGTCTCCTCTTGAGTTTGCTATATGAGCTGTGGTCTTGAACCATGAAAGTGAACAGGGCTGTTGCCTGGTATGGACTGAAAGGCATTCTCCCTGTGTTCATTTCTCTCTTAGTATCTTTTTCTGTGATCGTGACAAAATACTCCTTTTTTTTTTTAAGATTATTTATTTATTGTGTATACAGTGTTCTGCCAGCATGTACACATTCACTCCAGAAGAGGGCACCAGATCTCAATGTAGATGGTTGTGAGCCACCATGTGGTTGCTGGGAATTGAACTCAGGACCTTTGGAAGAACAGCCAGTGTTCTTAACATCTGAGCCACCTCTCCAGCCCCAGACAAAATACTCTTGACAAAAGCAACTTAAGCTGGGCACGGTGGCTCACGCCTTAATCCCAGCACTCAGGAGGCAGGCAGATCTCTGTGAGTTCAAGGCCGGCCTGGTCTACAGAGTGAGTTCCAGGACAGCCAGGGCTGTTTGTTGCACAGAGAAACCCTGTCTTGAAAACCCTAAAAAAAAAAAAGCAACTTAAGAGGGAAAGAGTCAGCCGGGCGTTGGTGGCGCACGCCTTTAATCCCAGCACTTGGGAGGCAGAGGTAGGCGGATCTCTGTGAGTTCGAGGCCAGCCTGGTCTACAAAGTGAGTCTAGGACAGCCAGAGCTGTTATACAGAGAAACCCTGTCTCGAAAAACCAAAAAAAAAAAGAGGGAAAGAGTCTATTCTGGCTCTCAGTTCAAGGGCACAGTCCATCATGGGAAGAGTCAAGGTGGCAGGAGCTTGAAGCAGGGGGTCCCATTACATTCAAAATCAGGAAGCAGAGTGGTAAACACACGCGGCCACTCAGCTCCCTTTGTCCGCTTATGTAGCCCAGGATCCCATGCAGGGAATGGTGCTACCCAGAGCGGTCAGGTCTTCCAATTTCAATGAACAAAATTAAAACTATCCCATAGGTGTGCTCAAAGGCCCATCTCCCAGACCATCTTAGATTCTGTCAGGTTAACAGTTTAACACCAGGGCTGGAGAGGTGGCTCAGAGGTTAAGAGCACTGACTGTTCTTCCCAAGGTCCTGAGTTCAATTCCCAGCAACTACATGGTGGCTCACAGCCATCTACATTGAGATCTGCCTGGGCATATATGTAGAGCAAATACTGTATACATAATTAAAAAAAAAAAACAGTTTAACACCATCACATCTTTCCATTTGGCTGCAGCGCCACCAGGAATATCTGAAGATGCTGGCAGAAAGAGAGGAGGCACTAGGTAAGTCACCACCTAGACCTCACGTGGAGAGCATCTAGTGAGCCTGGGCTTCTGTGTCCCCTGGTGAGGACAAGAGGAGAATGGGGAGACAGCTGTAGAGAGGGTGATTTCCTTAACTATAGAGATCTTGTTAGTGTGTTGGGGCCAAGGGTAGTCTAAGCACAAGTGGATCAGAGACCAGGAGACCCAAACCACATGGTAAACTGAGGCCAAGCGGAGAGCCCGGGGATGGAACAGCTCTTGCTGTCACTCAGTTTCTCCAAAGCAGGCATGAGCTGGAGCACAACAGGAGGAGAGGTTCATTTCCAGCACTCACCTGGGGCCACTGTGTAGATGCAGAAAGAAGGAGAGATGGGAGATACAAGGAGAAATCATGGCTCTAGAGAAGCGCACTGCATGCAGTCTCCAGTCCTCTGGGGCTAGGAGGGACGTGGAGCCTGCACTGAGCCAGGGCTGAGGACTGCTCTGTGCCCACCTTGCAGATGAGGCAGATGAGCTGGAGCGGCTGGTGACAGCAAAGACAGAATCGGTGCAGTATGACCACCCCAATCACACTGTCACTGTGACCACCATCAGTGACCTGGACCTGTCAGGGGCTCGGCTGCTAGGTCTGCCCTTGCCTGAGGTAAGTCCCAGGACAACCCTGGGGAAGAAGGGGTTTAGGAGTAAATGGGTTTGTGGGGGCTACTCAGTGCTGCTCCGTGTCAAGGATCTCCTAGTGGAAGTATGCTGCTGGCAGTTTTCTGGTGTGGTTTAGCTCCTCAACCAGTTGGATGCTGCCATGGTAGACCTGCGTGGGTGTGGGGGCGGGCAACCATGAGGATGCCAGGATGAGGCCCTGTGAGGTTCTTGGCACTGACCCCAGCTATAGCAAGAGTTATAGGGACTGTAACCCTTGTGTGACAAGCAGCACACTGGCATGTGTGTGCAGGGGCAGTGAGTGTGTAACGTGGTTGTATGTCCTCATAACTTGTTCAATAATTGAACACATCAACAGCATCCCAGTAAGTGGAACAAAACATCTCCACTCAAAGCTGTGCCTGTGGCTTGTGTAGGAATTTCCATATCAGGTTCCCTTCAGGTCTGCACGTGTTCAGGTCTCTTGAATAAAATGCTGTGATATTTACATAGAACCTACGCATGTCCTCCCTTGTTCTCTAAATCATCTCTGAGTTACTTAGAAAACTGAATGCCAAGCCAGGCAGTGGTGGCGCATGTCTTTAATCCCAGCACTCAGGAGGCAGAGGCAGGTAGATCTCCGTGAGTTTGAGGCCAGCCTGGTTTACAGAGTGAGTCCCAGAACAGCTGAGACTACACAGAGAAGACTTGTCTCAAAAAAAAAAAAAAAAACAAAAAAAAGAAAAAGGAAAAGAAAGAAAAGAAAGAAAGAAAAAAAACCTAAATGCCAAGCCAGCAAGATAGCTTAGGGATAAAGATGCTTCCCCAGCCTGACGACCTAAGTTTAGTACCTGGAAGTCTGAAACCTCACATGGTGGAAGGAGAGAACTGGATCCTACAGGTTCTCCTCTGACCTCCTGCGTACATACTGTGGAATGCGTGTCACAGCCCCAATGAATGCACATGCTCGTGCACAGACACACACACTGATACAAAAACAAAACATGAATATCCTTTAAGTGCTGCCTAAGTTGTTGCCCTGCAGTGGTGTTCAAAGAATAGTGTAAGTCTGAGTCTTGGAGAGATGACTCAGCGGTTAAGAACACTTTCTGCTTTTGCAGAGGATGTGGGTTCAATTCCCAGCACTCACATGGTGGTTTACAACCATCTATAACTCCAGTTTGAGGGAATCTGACACTCTATTCTGGCTTCTGCAAGCACCAGATGTGCATGTAGTGTACAGATATATATACAAACAATATATTCATATACATGAAATAGATTTTTGTTTTGTTTTGTTTTGTTTTTTGAGACAGGGTTTCTCTGTTTAACAGAGTCCTGGTTGTCCTGGACTCATTTTGTAGACCAGGCTGGCCTTGAACTCACAGAGATCCTCCTGCCTCTGCCTCCCAAGTGCTGGGATTAAAGGCGTGAGCTACCAAGTCCAGCTCGAAAATAGATCTTAAAATCTAAAACAATTTTTAAAAAAGGACACAAAGTCTGTGCTCAGCATAGACACTATGTTTCCTTCCAGTTTTTTTTTTTTGTTGTTGTTGTTTTGTTTGTTTTGTGAGACAGGGTTTCTCTGTGTAATAGTCCTGGCTGTCCTGAACTCACAGAGATCCGCCTGTCTCTGCCTCCCGAGTGCTGGGATTAAAGGTGTGTGCCACCATGCCCCGCTCCTTCCAAATTTTTATTTCTTCTCATCCTGCAGCTGGTTGACTCCAGCTGCCCAGAAAGTTACAATATAAAGTACATTTCTGGGTCAGGAATGCAGCCTGCCCAACATGTGAGACCCAAGGTCCAATCTCCCACATCACAAAACCAAAACAAAATCCCACACATTTCCAAGGGCCAGGCATGGGAACATAAAGGAAGTGAAGGCAGGAGGATCATTAGTTCAGGACCAACTTGGGCTATATACTTAGCCCCCGTGTCAAGGGGAAAAGGTCCTGCCCTGAGTTACCATGTCTGTACATCTGAAGAGCAATGCCTGACCGACTGACTGCAACTAACCTGCTTTATGCTTGCCTTCTGTAGGGCCTGGCATATGTGTCTTGCCGTTTTGCTGATGTTGCTACTGCTGAATGTTAGGAAACAGGCTGTCCTTTGTTATTCTGGTTCTCAGATAGTGTCCTAGTTTCTTTTCTGCTAGTGTGACAAACACTATAACTAAAAACAATTTAGGGGAGGAAAGTATTCATCTTTACTTCCAGGTCACAGTTCATAGAAGGAAGTCAGGGCAGAAACTCCACATAGCAGCCTGAGACAGAAACTGTACAGAAATGCTGGTTGCTCAATCTCTGTCTCGATCACTAGCTCATGGTTAGGCTAGCTTTTTTTTTTTTTTTTTTTTTTTGGTTTTTCGAGATAGGGTTTCTCTGTGTAACAGCCCTGGACTTGCTTTGTAGACCAGGCTGGCCTCGAACTCACAGAGATCCGCCTGCCTCTGCCTCCCAAGTGCTGGGATTAAAGGCATGTGCCACCGCGCCTGGCTAGCTTTTTTATATAGCCCAGGACTACCTGCCTGAGGAATGGTACCACCCAGTGTGGACTGGGCCTTGCTCATAGACCTACTTGATCTAGGCAATTTCTCAATTGAGACTTCTCTCAGATGACTCTAGGGTGTGTCAGGTTGTCAATTAAGGCTAAGCAGGACAGACACACATTGCACTTCTGCCCAGAGCCTTCTCCCAGCCTCCTCAGGTCTTTAAAGTAGCTGATGAGACTTCCGTGTGAAAACCAGGACTGCTCATGGTGCCTTTCCGCTCCCTGGAACAGTAATGGTCCCTGTCCTTTGTTTCTCTAGCAAGGGGATGTGTCCCAGGAGGAAGTGTCATCTATGGAGAAACCCACAAAAGCCTTGCCCAGAAAATCCAAAGATCCCCTGCTTTCTCAGCGGTGAGCTCTGGCTTATAGTTCTTGGGTCCCACTTCTGTCTGGCACTACTGGCTAGGCATGTATAGCCGCCCTAACCTGAGGGGAAGGGGGCAGAGGGGAGTCTGTCAGGCTCTGTGGAGCTTGACCAGGTTGAGTTTGAAATGGTTTGGAGCTTGCCCCAGTTTCCCAACCATGAGGCAAATGATCACTGCCCAGCCTCCCACCATCGCCTGGCCTTGGCCTTACCAGTCCCCATTTTCCCTGCAGCATTTCCTCCCTCACAGCCACCCTGCATGCACACAGTCGGAAGAAGGTCAAGAGGAGACACTATCGGAGCACCCAGGACTCCACCAAGAAACCCCCAAGTGCCACCCGTACCAGCAAGACCCAGCGCCGCAGGATGACTGGAAAAGCTAGGCACAGCGGGGAGTGAGCCCTCAAGAAGAAGCCTGTGGGTCCCCAGCCAAAGACCTTGGCTGTCCCTGTAACCCAGCTACACTGAGGAGTGACTGTAGTCTAAGCCTGAAATCCAGGACTCTTCAGCCTGGGGCCATCCCTGCTTGGGAAGCACCCTAGGGTTTGAGCCCGGAAGCAATGGGCTTCTCAGAACCTGGGCCCCGGGAGCTGTCAGAGCCATCAGGTTCTTTCACAAATGTACATCCGCCTGGATCCCAACAGATATTTGAAGCTCCTGTGTATGCTTGTGATTTGTTCTGGCTTTGATGTCATGCACCAAAGGTTGGGTTCTGGGGTGGTGAGAATGGTCAGGGGTCCGTCTCCTACCTCTAGGTTTTTGTGAGGGTATTACAAGGTCATGTCATATCTGGGTCCCTTAGTCATAGCTGAAGACCAGCATGTCCCTTGTAGACTCCACAGAGCTGTGCCCAGCTGTGGTGGTATATGGTAAAGTGTGCCAAGGAGTCTGAGATTCAGTTTAAGGTTATCTTCAGCTACACAGGGAGTTTCAAACCATTTTGGATGGGCTATCAGGTAGTATCTGAAGACTGAGCCAGAGTCAGAAGGCCATATTCAGGGGTGGAAAGCTCAGGTTGGGGCCTTTCCTGGGACCTGGCTTGGGCTGGCCTCAGCCTCTTCCCTCCTTCCTAGCCTCAGCTTCAGGAGTGGTGACTACCTATTTGTCACTCTCAGGTGGGCCTGCCTTTCCAGGAGGTTCTGAACTCACCCCAGAAAAGAGGCCCTGGGCCTCACCCACCAGACCACAGAGCATGACAGCAAGCCAGGAGATGCAGGGATTTGGTCCCACGTGTGCCTCAAGCAGTAATGTCCTACTGGGAGCTTCCCTGTGTGAACCTCCTCCAGGGCACCCTGAGGTTGGAGTGTAAGTATTATAGGATGCTCTGCACCACATGGTCACAGCATGTCCCTATCTCCTTAGAGGAGATGTCTGCCTCCAACTCCTTTCTCTGGTGACAGGAAGTCATTTCCAGTTTACATTGGCAATTTATAAGAAGTGAAATGCTATCCATCTCTTCCTGTGTGCCATTGGTTTTACCAGCTGATTAGGGAAGTTGAGTCACAGAAATTTGGCCAGTCCAGGAAAGGTAGAGTCAGAACTCCCTGGAGAACACAAAGACATACAAAGAAGACCCCCTACACACATAACACAGGAGATCCACACTCATAAATACATATAAAGGAGATACCATACACTTTAAATACACATGAAGGAGACATCCTATACTCCCTTCCGGACCTTCTCTCCTTCCCTGTATCTCCATCCTAGGAAGAGTTGGGTCTGTATGGATTTCATCAAGAGCAGTAAGGAGAGCTAGGTGTGGTGGCACACACCTGTAGTCCTAGCACTTGGAAGCATGGGAAGAAGGGTTGCTGAAGGTCTAGAAGTTCTAGTCCAGCTAGGGCTACGGAGAGCCAGCCTTAAAAAAAAAAAAAGGCAAACACAAGAAAAAGAATGATGAGGTTGCTAGGTCATCTTCACACAGTAGGTAGTCCCAGCAGCTCCAGGTGCTGAGGTAGGAGACCCTAAATTCTAGGCCAGCTTGGGCTACACAGCAGGACTTAGTACAATGACATTCAGCTCTACATCGAAAGTTCACAACTAGCTTGTGTAGTAAGGACTCTCAGACTGACTCAAATTTCCAGCCTGAAGCTGGGAAGGCTAGGAGCCTGGGGCGCCAGGCTTTTAGATCTTCCTTCTATGTCCCAGCCCAAGATAGCTGCTTGAACTATAGCTATCTTATCTGCAGGCCCACGTGTGGGGACAACATTGGGCAGTGACCCTGTCCAGGGAAGGCAGACAGCTCAGGCGCTCCAGAGCAGGACAGGAGATTTGAGAAAACTTCTGATCAAAGATGCCCCTTAACATGTCTGGAGAAGCTCTGAGCTGGGCGACAAGAGGGGATGGAGTGTGGTCCAAGGTCCCTGGGGATGGAGAGATGGTGGGTCAGAGGGGATGAGGAAGCTCTTGCCTATGCTGAATGGAGTGAGGCTCAGGACTTTGTTTTAGAGAGACCCCCTGGTGGCAGGTGTGGGTGTGTTCCCGCAGATCAGAAACTGAAACCCAGGGCAAGGGTCCCTGTGGGAGAGCCTCCTCCTGAGGCCTTCACTCTTCAAGCATTTCCAGGGCACTGCAGCTCAAGTGCCATGAGCATGTGGTGGGGACTCGAAGGAAGGATGGTAAGTCTAACATCAAGGGCAAAAATAATTGTGGCTGACACCACCCAAAGAAACAAAGGGCCTTGCCCCCAGATGGGGCTGGTCAGGGATTCCTGAGACAAAAGACAACCCATGCGGATCTTGAGTCCTGCCCAGGATCTCAGCTGATAGTACTTGCTTGGGGTTGGGGTGGCAGAGAAGCCTTGAAGGGAGTGGAATGTGGACCATCCCAGGCAATGAAGATTTACTGTGATTCACCATGTCAGAAGCCATACAGGAGAAGCCTCCCTCAGGCCAGGGTGGCTTTAGTCGTGTGTTGAAAGCCAAACTGACTTCATAGCAGCACTTGGTCCCCTCAGTTGTTAGCAGGCTCCCACTTCAGCCATGGGCTGACTTTGCCGCCATGCCTTGGACTGTATCCCTTGAATTGTGAGCCAAAAATCAATGTTTACTAATTCTCTTTTTCAAGGCAGAGTTTCTCTGTGTAATAGCTCTGGCTGTCCTGGACTCACTTTTTAGGCCAGGTTGACCTCAAGCTCACACCACGCCTGGCTAACGTTTATTAATTTTAGCTCTTTGTTTTCCTATGAGAGTAAGAAGGATGAGACAAGCCTGCCAGTCATCATCACAGGACACCCCTGGCCACAGCCAGCCCTGACAACCCCATAAAGGCTCCTGCATCCTACTCTACCCTCTACCTTGCCCACCCAGGCTCTGAACCTTCCATAGGCTGTGGGAGAAAGGGCTGGGTGCTCCTTCCACTTGCCAGGTGAAGGAAGACACAGGTTCTGGGGTAGAGCAGGGAGTCATGGCATGCTCTAGATCTCTGAGAGGGCCCTCGGCCAGGACCACAACCTGAGCAAAAGTGTGGAGCAGAGGCCTGGTGAAGTGACTCTGCAGGTAGATTTTCTGTTTCGTTTCTGTGTTTCTGTTGTGTGTTCTGTGATAAAATACCCTGACAAAAAGCAACTTACAGGAGAAAGGGTTTATTTTAGTTCACAGTTCCAGATTACAGTCCATTATAGCAGGGAAGTCAGGCAGGGACTTGAACCAGCTAGTCATGTCACGTCCAGTCAAGACCAGAGAGAATACATACATTCATGCTTTTTTTGTGCCCAGCTCCCTCCCTACATTTCTGCAGTCCAGGATCCTCTGCCTAGGGATTGGTGCTGCCCACAGTGAGTCTTTCCAGCTCAGCAGTAATCAAGACAACCCCCCACAGGCATTCCCACAGGCCATCCTGGTCTAGGCAGGCCTTCATTGAGACTTTACAAGATTGCAGATTGTGAAAAGTTGATGATTTAAAGTAACCATCACATCACTTAAGTCTGAGTTTGATCCCCAGAACCCACATAACCATGGAAGGAAATGGCCAACAGTTGGTTATACAGGACTATCCTCTGAGCCAACTGAGGATGTCTTTTAAATCGTTTCTAAATTGTGTGTTGTGAGTGTTTTGCCTGCATGTTTTTAAGTGCACGGCATATTTACAGTGCCGATGGAGATCAGAAGAGGGTGGTGGGCCCTTGGAAAGGAAGTTACAGGTGGTTGTGAGTCACCACAAGAGTGCTGGGAACCAAACCCAGGTCCTCTACAAGAGCAGCAAATGCTTTTAACTGCTGAATCATCTCTCCAGCCCATAGGAATTCTGTTGGACCTGTTTATAAAAGATCACCACAATCTTTACTTGATGTTTTATAAACAGGTCCAGCAGAATGGTCCTGCTGACTGTTTACCTTCCTTCATAGGAGGAATCAGAGAGGATTATGGGACCCTCACCTGAGTAAGCCACCCCTCCCAACCAGCTGTATACAATTCTGCTCTAATGGCATGTGGCTTCAGACTTGTGGGGGGACAGGCTAGAGGCAATAGGTGGGGGAAAGGACTAGGGAGGTGGGCTCTATCTATGCAGCTCTGGGGAAGCCATAAGCCCTGCTGGGTAGAGGCTTTCCAGTACAGCCTTTGTGAGGGAGTGCCAACATTTCTGTAAGTAACCCTTCAGTTATTCTCTATAAGGAAGCCCACTAAAATCATTGCTTCCCCAGGTTGTGGTGGAACAGCACCTTGTCATTGGGAAAATGGACAGGTAGACACAGTTTACCCGGTGAGGACAGGTAGACACCGTTACACTTTCTTCTGGGGAGGAGTTTTACCAATACTCATTCTGCAAAGTTGTCTTTTGACTTCCACAAGTGTCACGTGCCACACAATAAAACAATGCAATTTAAAAGGTGTGAAACCAGCAAGTCCAGAGCTGGAGGAGGGGACAGGAGGATGAATAGGGACAGTGGTGACCACCCTAGCGTTGCCACAGTGTCCTCAACTGAATCCTCCGAAGAGCTCACAGAGCTCTAGGACATGGGTCCCAGACTGACTCACTCATGGAGCCACAGAGGAGGTTGGGGGACTCTGGGCAGTCACTAGAGTTTGACTTGCCTCTGATAGGATGAGGATGGGGAGGGCTGTTTTGCCCCTGTGCCCCAGATGACATGGGAGGGACAAACATGGCCATGTGGGGGAAAGAGGGTGACTTTGTTTCCTGGGTGCCATTTTCTGGACTGCTAAGAGCTCTCTGGCTCCACCATCCTTCTCATCTACCCCTACAAGAGGGGCCTCTTCCCAAAGTCCCCTTTGCTCCGTGCCTTCTGCCATCCTCTCAGGCAGAGACACTCCAAAGCTAATGTGAGTACTCACTCTCAGGGTGCCACCTGGTGCCCCTCTCTCCTTTTCACTCCAGGTTATGCTGTCCGGCAGCCTGTGACCTGTCCAGGCTCATTCCCTTGGATCTTTGCTCAGATGCAGGAAACACTTCTCCAAGGCCTCCCTAACGACCTCCTTGGTCGTCACACACTGCCAACCTGTACATGCCACTCTCTGCTCTGCCCTCTGTACTCCTAGGCACCAGACAACTGAGCGGTGCTTTGGTTATTTCTTTTGCCTGGGTCTGTTTTCTTCCACCACACAGACACACAAAAGCAGCCCACGGGTCTCTTGTTCTCCGATGAACCCTCAGCAAACTTGACTGACAAAGGGTTGATAAATATTTAATGAACTGGATTGTCAGGAGTACCACCCTCGGTTGGCTCTAGGTTGAACTGTCTGGTAGGGCCAGAGGGCTGGAGTCATGCTCGGTTCCAACCCAGTGGAAATACTCATTCCACCCCAGGCTCAGAGAGGTAACTATCTCAAGTTCACCCAGCCAAGAAGTGCTAGAGGCTGACCCTGAACCCAGGTCTCATTAGTCCCTGTCTAACTTAGAGACTGCCAGACCAGGGAGGACGCCCATTGCGCTTCTCAGCCAGCTTGCATGCAGGGCCTTACTTCTGCCCTCACTTTGGAAGAAACCACATTTTATTCATGTTTTCTTTCTGGGTGCTCCACCAGACCCCGGTGAATGAGAGAATTAGCAAATGGGGATACTCCACAGTGGTCTATGGAGTCAGACATGCGAAGACTTTAGTCCTGATTCTGCCCTTTATTAGCCGTGTGACCCTGGCAAGTCCACTGACGCCTCTGATCTTTGTTGCTGTATGTGAAGACCTGGCATAGGAGCTGGTGTGTAACCAGTGCACAATAGAGCTTACCTTGAAAATTTGGGGTAGGACTGTACGTTTTGTGGGTGATTTCCAGGTCAGTGTTCAAATGTAGTTGAAGACCACTGGGCCAGGGTGCTTTGTGGTCCTTGATACTGACTGCCATACTCGGAGCGCTATGTTTTTGGTACTGTGTTCCATTCATATTTATTAACTGTTTGGAACTGTTCTGCTTGAACAATTAATCTGGTTGGTTGGTTGGTTTAGTGTTTTTGCTGTTGTTTGACAGGGTCTCATGTAGAGCAGGCAGGCCTCCAACTGTCTCTGTAGCCAAATCTGGCCTTGACCTGATCTTGGCTTCACTTTCAGACCACTGGGTCTACGGTCCCCACCTTTCAATTGCTGGTCTTACAGGTGTACATCACCAGCCTCGCGGTTTGTTTTGAGAGTGTCTCACCCTTGCAGCCATGATGCCCATCAAACTGGGATCTATCCTCCTGCTTCAGTTTCTCTTTTCTTTTTCTTTTTCTTGCCAATTGTTTCTCTGTGTATCCCTGACTGTCCTGGACTCACTTTGTAGACCAGGCTAGCCTTGAACTCACAAGATCCACCAGCCTCTCTGCTTCAGTTTTTCAAGTGCTGGGATAACAAGTTTGTGCCACCTCGCCCGGCTAGCCATACTTTGTACTTTCCACGCATGCACTTTTTGAGGACCTAAGCCAGAAAGCACCAACGGGAAAGAGACACGGGGCCAATGGGCCAGGTCCAGCTCTCAGGCCCCAAGGGGACAGGACTGGACCAGAATGCGGATAGCGCGGGCGAAACGTGCTGTGTATCCCGCGCTGCAAGGCGCCTGGGCACCGCCCGCCTCTGCCCCGCCCTTAGTCCTCGGTATGTCCAATCGCACAGGGATCATGCAAATAAAGCGCTTAGGGAGAGCCTATTGGAGCGCGGCAGGGGCGTGGTCTTACGCGCACCTCCGGAGCAAGGTTTTGATTCATTGTTAAAATAATGAATTTTTATTATTCATTATAGCACCTCCAGAGTCCAGTGTGTGGAAACCCGAGCCTAGGTCAGAACCCCGCGGCTAGCAGAACCGGGCGGGCCGCAGGAGGAGGCCAGAGGAGTGAGGCCGAGGGACCTCGAGGAGCTGGCGGGCCAGCTGCAGCTAGAGGGGTCTCAGGGTGGGGCACGCAGATGCACGAAGGCTTTTTGTGGTTACGATTTTATCATCTAATGTTCATTTTAGAGAAGATTTCTGCCAGTTGGTTGGGAGTCTTGGAAGAAACTGGAGTCACAAGGGGCACATGAAGAGCCCCCGTCTCGCCACCCTGGAAAAGGAGCCAGGTTCTCCATCCAAGACGATGCTCCATTCTCGGTGGCTGGGCCAGGAAAGAACAGCCCGGGTTGGTGCGGTGCATCCATCCATCCATCCATCATACAGAACAGGGACTAAGTAGAGCAGATAATTGGTCGTCCTAGGAGGAACCCAAGCCCAGTGGATCATCCTCCGGTGGGGCTTCTACTCTCCAAGGGAATGATCTACAGCCCCAGGGGAGGACCTGAAATTCTTCAGCTCAGCGGAGATTGGCAACAAAGGTTTGATTCCCCCTCACTCTCCAAGCTCTGTCGCCACCAAGTAGATCAGGTATGAGGTGACCCGTAGGTGCTGTGGGGTACTTGTGTCCTGGGGGATGCTGGATATCTCCCCTACCAATACTGTCTTGGGATTGTGGGTGAGTGGGATTCGTCAGTCTCCTGACCCAGAGTCACTTCCAGGGTGTGGACATTGTAGCCTCCAGAAAGAACTTAGAGTACTGACTGGTTGAGGCTCAAGATCTCCTCTCCCCCCCCCCCCCCCCCCCCCCCCGCAGCTAAGCTAAGCTAGGGGTGTAGCTCAGTGGTAGAGCAACTGTCTAAGGCCTGCCAGGACTTGGGTTTGATCTTTAGAATAAGGAAAAAACAAAACAAAATAGAACAACAACAACAAAAAAAAAAGTGGTTCTCTTTTGGCTATGGTTGGTCACATAGGTGCTTTGTGATCTTAGGTGGTTGTTCATTTCCGTGTTAACACTTTGTCCTCAAATCTGGAAAATACCTGGCCAGCCCTTTGCATCACTCTGCTTGCCAAGGGACCCCAGTGACTTGGCAGTGTGATCCAGCACCTTTGTGTTCACCTCTGAGCTGTAGGAGACAGACTAGGGCCTCCAGCTGGACCAGTGCCGCTTGTGTGTTGGGGAACCTCTCTGAGCCCTGATGGCCTGCTCTGAAGCTGAGGTTAACTTGAGCTGAAAAAGAGGGGAGCTATAGGGACTTTGGGATGACCCAGAGGACTCGTTTACATGGTGTACCCCAAGATCTCAGCACTTTACCTTCCGACTGGATAGATCAACAGAGAAAACAGAATTATGGAAGTTCTGTGGTTGGCTACTTTATTTGGTGTGTTTGAGCATGTGTCTAGGTGTTAGTGTATATGTGCACACGTGTGTGTGGGTACACATGGAGGAAAGAGGTTGGTGCTGGCTTCTTTCTCAGTCACTGTCCACATTATTTTTGGAGACAGATTCTCACTGTGCCTGGAGCTGGTGTGTTCAGCTAGACTGGCTGGGCAGTGAGCACCAAGGATCCCTGTGTCTTCACCTCCCTAGATTGTAACATGGCGCTTGGGTTCTAGGCATTCAGACCCAGGTCCTCATGCTGGTTGGCAGCTGTTCGGTTTTCTTCTCCCTTACACGAGATGGAGACTGTGTACATGGCCCACACTGATCCCAAACGTGCACGTTCACAAGATCCTCCTGCCTCAGTCTTCTGAGCTGTTGGGATTAAGGGTATATGTCACCACCTATGGCTGGAAATTTGCTTTGTTTGTTTTTTTGTTTTTTGAGACAGTTTCTTTTTGTAACAGCCCTGGCTGTCCTTGAACTCGCTTTATAGACTAGGCTGGCCTAGAAATCTCAGAGATCCATCTGTCTCTGAGATTAAAGGTGTATGCCACTACACCCTGCCTTTTTAAACCTTCCTTTCTTCCTTTCTCTCCTTCCTTCCTTCCTTCCATCCTTCTTTCCTTCTTTGTTCCCTTGGTGAAAATTTGCATTTTATGAGCAGTACAAGGAGAGCATAATTCAGGGTCCTTGGAACATTAACCAACACTATATAGTAAGGATTAGAAATCACATGTAGACGGGCGGTGGTGGTGCACGCCTTTAATCCCAGCACTTGGGAGGCAGAGGCAGGCGGATCTTTGCGAGTTCGAGGCCAGCCTGGTCTACAAAGTGAGTCCAGGACAGCCAGGGCTACACAGAGAAACCCTGTCTCGAAAAACCAAAAAAATAAAATAAAAATAAAATCGTGTTACTCATTTTCAAAAAAAAAAAAAAAAAAAAAAGAAATCACATGTAGCCGGGCGGAGGTGATGCACGCCTTTAATCTCAGCACTTGGGAGGCAGAGGCAGGTGGATCTCTGTGAGTTCGAGGCCAGCCTGGTCTACAAAGTGAGTCCAGGGCAGCCAGAGATATACAGAGAAACCCTGTCTCCAAAAAACCAAAAAAAAAAAGAAAGAAAGAAATCACATGTAAACACTTGGCAGTATGTTTGGGCACTTAGCTGGTGTTACTGTTCGTTGAATGAATATGTGAACAGAAAATTGGGTAGACAGTGTTATCTGGCTTGGACAGATCAGGGCTAGGGTCTACATAGTGGCCCACCAGCCATCAGATTTCTGTCCCCAATCTTTCACAGGCCCCACCTAGACAGCCAGCTATTGTGGCTCACCTGCATGGAGGAAGTGGCTATGAATGGCCCAGGTGTACATTTTGAAGCCAGCATATCTGCCAAGAGCCACTCTCTGAGCTGCTCTCACCCTGGGGAGGTCCATGGAGCAAGACAACAGGTAGGTTGGCTTTGTTTTGTGGCAGGTGGTTTGGAATGTGGAGTCGGTGACGGGTGGACCATGAACTTGCAGTTGCTGGAGGATGCTTTCTCCTGAGCATGGTGCTTGGACTGTGTTAATATTCCTATGCTCTATCCACTTTCCAGGGAGCTTATTTTTTGAGATGGAGTCTTACTGTGTAACCTTGGCTGTCCTGGCAATCACTATGTAGACTAGGCTGGCTTCGAATTCACAGACATATGCCTGACTCTGCTGAAACAAAACCTTTTTAATTATTAAACACTTATTTATTAATAACTACGTTCACTTATAAACATTCACTTAACTACTAACCTTACGAATGCCTACAACCCCTATGACCTAACCACTACACCTATTGACAACTATTAAAACTATTTTCATAACCTTTTAGAAGGATACAGTCTCTGGGGCAGGTCCTCAGTCGTCAGGAACACAGTCTCTGGGGTAGACCCTTTAATGCACTTAGCAGTCTTTCTTCTAGAATATCTCAGATGTAGATCCGTCAGGGTAAATTGGCTATGGCGGTTTCACCTTAAATAAGGCTTAAGGCTTTCTTCTTTCTGGGAGACCTCAGCTGTCTGTAGGCCAACTTATTTCCTTTGTATCAGCAACTCTGCTGCTCTGCCTCAGTCTTTAAAGCTGGCCACAGTTTTGTTCAGGCCACTGTTTGGACGGGTCAAACCACTCTAGGAAAAAGCTGAGCCACAGGGTTTAGTCCTTGGCCTTTTTCTGTCTTGCTGAGGCTTTCTCTGCTCACCAGCTTCTTTCTGCCTCAGGGAGATCTGGCCATCAGTCCACCAGCACTTTCTCCATCAGAGGATACAAACTACTCGCTGTCCTTTCTAGCATGAGGACTCGCTAGCATCGGAGCTCTCTAGCATGGGACTCCCAGGGCTCCATCCACTTGTCCTTAAATAGGATCTCTCCTTGTTCCACCTGATTGAGCTTAATCTGAGCTCTGCCCACTTAGCAACTGAAAACAATGCCAGGCCATAAACCTTGTTTTTAGTCCATAGAGACTCCTCTCGTTTCACCTGACTTCATCCTTGTTTTTAGTCCATAAGCTGATGAGCTAATTGCCCACAGCCAAGTTGATCTTCATGCCCTGGATTAAGAGACTGTATTAGAAACCCCTAGATATTTACTAAATATAATTTATATTAATCTATCTTTCCTTACACTCTGCTTTTTGTTTTGTTTTGAGACAGTATCTCATTATTATGTAGCCCTGCCTGTTCTAAAACTTGTTATGTAGACCAGGCTGGCTTTGAACTCAAAGAACCCTGAGTACTAGGATTAAAGGCATGCACTGTCATGCCTATCTTATTGAAAGAAAAAATTTTGTTTTGTTTTGTTTTTTTTTTCAAGACAGGGTTTCTCTGTGTAGCCCTGGCTATCCTGGAAATCACTTTGTAGACCAGGTTGGTCTTGAACTCACAGAGATCTGCCTCCCGAGTGCTGAGATTAAAGACGAGCACCACTACTACCCAGCTTCAAGAAAAATTTAAATAATATTTATTTACGTGTGTGTGTGTGTGTGTGTGTGTATGCACACACATGTCATAATGCACTTGTAGATGTCAGAGGGCAATTTGTGGGACTCACTTCTCTCCTTTTACCATGTGGGTCCCAGGGGTTGAATTGAGGTCATTAGGCTTAAAGGCAAGTGCCATTTCCAAGTGCCATTTTACCAGCCAATGCTTTTATGATTTTTTAACCATAGGCTCATCTAATTTATGCTTTCCTTTGCTGTTCTTTTGTTTTGAGACAGGATTGCACAATGTAGCTCTGGTTGGTCTGTATAGACCAGGCTAGTCCCAAACTTACAGAGAGTCACATGCCTCTGCTTCCCAAGTGGTGGGTGCTGGGATTAAAGGCATGTGCCACCATATGATTATGATTTCTCAATTATAACAAGATAAATCTTGGAGGGGGGTGTTAAAAACTAAATGAAGAAAGGCCAGGTGTGAGGGGGTGCATCCCTTTAATTCCAGGTATTGAAGGCCAATGCAGGAGGATTTTCTTTCTCTTTTGGTTTTTTGTTTTGTTTGTTTGTTTGTTTTTGGTTTTTGAGACAGAGTTTCTTTGTGTAACAGAGCCCTGGCTGTCCTGGACTCGATTTGTAGACCGGGCTAGCCTCGAACTCACAGAGATGCCTCCCGAGTGCTAGGATTACAGGTGTGAGCCACCACACCCGGCCAGGAGAATTTTCATAGTTTGACCAAGTTGGGCTACATAGTGCATACTAGACAAGCCTGAGCTACAAAGTGAGACCCTATCAGAAAACACAAAGCAAAACAAACTATGTAAAACTAGTAAAAAAGAATAGTCATTAGACTGTGATCTGTCAAAGATACTGCCCTTAAATTCTCACTTTGTGGAAGAGCTCCTTGGCAGGTATGAGAGGCATTAAAGATGGCTAGCGCCCACCGAGCTTGTTTCCTCAAGTGTTGGAGTGAAAGAGGAGTCATTTTCTCTCGGCAGCCAATGTGGGCAGATGCCAAGCTTCAGTTACACATAAGTCCAGAGTGCTCATGCATGAACCAAGGCCCTTTCAGCCTCGACTTCCTGTGTGCCTGTCAATCTCAGCAGAGCCTGAGAGTTCTCTTACCTTGGCAGCCTGCCTCCCATTGTAAGGGGGCGGCAGGGGTTGGGAGTGGGGGGTGGGGTGTCTTCATCTGCCTGGAGCAAGTAAGACTGCACTGTAACCTCTGCTGGCCAGTTCCCTACAAGGTGACCTGGGGCCATCTAAGCTGTCCTGCTGATTTTTCAGTGCTGTAGAGAGCACAGCAGTCCATTTACTCTGGGTGAATGGCAATGCTCAGCCCAAGATGTATAGAGCCCTCGAAGGATATTGGCTTCCTCTTTTCCCGCTTCCTGCGCAGAAACTAAGCTTTGGAGGTGCTTTCTACCAGAGCAGAGCCTCCTGTGCAAATGACCTTCTCCCAGCTGAAGGGGAGATGGCAGGCCTGGACCAAAGAGAGGATCATGGCTTCAGCCAGATCTGAGGTCTGACCTCAGTCACACCATTTCCCAACCAAGATTTTGGGTCTCCTCGTATAATCATTGTTGCTTGAACTGAGCCAGTCTCCTAGGGCAGTGATGGTAAGCGAGATTGTGACATTACTGGCTCCAGGGGCCTGGTGGTCTTGTCAGAGACACGGAGAGGAAGGAAAGGGACCATAGGAATGGCTGTGCCATCAGGGTTATGGTCCAGGCTGTGACACTGTCAGGCCATGGGGAACGTTCTCCGAGGACCTTCGACGGCTTGCTGAAGGCTTGCCAGTGAAGCTGGGGAGAAGAGATGAGAAGGGAACAATGAGGCGACACTGAGGGTTTCCAACAAGAGAGTGACTAAAGTAATCCTGCGTCTCTGTGGTTGCCGGGCAAAGCGTGGAGTGCAGGGAGGAGAGAAGGAAACAGGGAGGTGCTACCAGTATGCATTTGGTCCAGAGATGATGGTGGCCTGGAGATGGTGACAAAGGACTGCCAGCCCCCAGAGTTAGCTTTTACTATCTCGTCCCATACAGAGAATTGTGTTCTTTTTGGAGTTGGGTCCCAGGGATTTCTTGGTGACCTTCCCCAGTGCCTTCAGAACTGAGCAGAGTTTTATAAGCTGAGGTTACCATGGAAACAAGTGGGATGTGACTCCAGTGCCCCTTTGAGGACATTTCAATTGAAATGTCTCTCCAACGTTCTGGTGAAGGAAGGCCACAGGCTGATGTGTGTCCCCAGCCCTCTGGCTGCTCATCTCCATCTTATGGGCTACCTGTACCTCCTGCTACTTGAAATCAAAAACTGACTGGGGGCCAGCAAGATACCACAGTAGGTAAGGGCGGTGCTGCCAGGGTTAATGGCGAGCGTTCGTTCAGTCTCTGGGACCCACATGGCAAAAGGCGAGACCTGATGCTTGCAAGATGTCATCTGACTTACACACACACACACACACACACACACTCACACATATACACATATACTCATACACACACTCACCCCCCCCAACACACAAATAAGTACATATTTTTTAAAAACCTATGGCTGGGCATGGTGGTACACACCTTTAATCCCAGCACTAGGGAGGCAGTCAGGCGGATCTCTGTGAGTTCAAGGCCAGCCTGGTCTACAAAGTGAGTCCAGGACAGTCAAGGATACACAGAGAAACCCTGTCTCGAAAAAAACCTTAAAAAAAAAAAAAAAAAAAGCTCGGGCTGAGAGATGGGTCAGTGGTTAAGAGCACTTCCTGCTCTTGCAAGTTTGGTTCCCAGCCCCACATCAGGCAGCTTATGACCACCTGGAACTCTGGTTCTAGGGAATCTAATGCCCTCTTCTGGCTTCCATGGGCCCTGGTCTGCAGGGTACACAGAGAAACCCTGTCTCCAAAAACAAAAACAAACAAAAAAAAATTAAGAGATGAAAAATAATAGTGGAAGACACCAGTGTCACTCTCCAGTCTCCGCATGAGCAAGCACACATGTTCGTGTGCACCCAACACACACACACACACACACAGACCTAAACTTAGTTTAGTGATGTCAGGAGTAGGAGGACACTTGCCTAACATGAAAAATTCCCTGACTTCCATTCCCAACATCACATAAAACAAGTCAGATTTTTATCTGTCTCTTATCAAGTCACTTCTGTCCCTTTCTGGCTGCCTCTCTGGACCCCATTCCATGATGCCCCCAGGTTAGGTAGGAAGCAGCAGATGGAGAATCTCTACTGCTTCCCCATGGAGCCGGGATCCATGCTTGCTCTGTGTGTATTGTCCACTGTCTCTCCAGGGCATTGTTATAGCATGTCTCCAAGGAACCAAATGAAGCCAGTGCTCCACCTTGCCCCAAAGGATTCTGGTATCTTGATCCCACTTGTCCCTACCTTTCAGTGCAGAAATTTCAGACACATGGAGCACAAAAAGTCTATATTTAAAAGCATCACTGAGCCAGGCGTGGTGGCACACGCCCTTAATCCCAGCACTCGGGAGGCAGAGGCAGGCGGATCTCTGTGAGTTCAAGGCTAACCTGGTCTACAGAGTGAGTCCAGGACAGCCAAGGATACACAGAGAAACTCTGTCAAAAAAGCAAAAACAAGCAAACAAACAAAAAAAAACCAGGCATCATTGTTAGGGGTGAAGAGATGGGTCAGTGGTTAAGAGCAGGGGGCTGGAGAGATAGCCCAGTGGTTAAGAGCACTAGCTGTTCTTCCAGAAGACCCAGGTTCAATTCTCAGCACCACATGGCAGCTCACACTCATCTGTAACTCCAGTCCCAGTGCTTCTGACATTCCCACACAGACATACATGCAGGCAAGACACCAATGAACACAAAATAAAAATGCTTCAAAGAGCATCACTGGCCTGAGTGGGCTGGTGAGGCCCCAGTCAGGCCCCCACCACACCTGCCACAGCTCACGGCCTAAGTTTCCCTGCCGGAGGCTTCATCTGCTCTGGAATATGTAGAAATGGCTCTACTCACAAGGTGTCCCCTACGACCCACTGGAAATGACTAGCTGCCAGTCTTACAAGTTTCTTGAGCTCTCCAGTTTCTGAAATCCCCAGGCTCCAGACACACCTGAGTCTGCAGGCTGTGGGCTGGGGGCAGCTGAGCGTGGGGAAGTCACCCAGTGTTGAGCAGGCCGTGACCAAGTTTGGAGGGAGGGAGGATAGATTAGATGGGAGGGCTTTGCTTATGCTAGGACCACACAGACCTTTATAATCTATTGTCATCCCCTCCCACTTACCCTTTTTAGACAGGATCCCTCTATGTAGCCCAGGCTGGCCTTGAACTCATAACCTTCCTATCTCAGTGCTGGCATTGCAGGAGTGCATCACCATGCCTGGTTTATTTATGCTTTATTGTATTGAATATTATTCTACCAGTACAACATTTATAAGATTCTACTTAATGGTGTCTATTGGTTTTTGTCACCTCATGTAATTCTCCTCACGTCCCCTAGGGGTGGCTGTAGTAATCATGACAGTTTTAAAGGTGATGTCATTGAGGACAAGTCTTGGGCACACCTCTACCTCCTTTTCATAGATAATAAGGTCCAGAGACAGGAAGTCACTGAGTGAGGTCATCCAGTTGGGATGGGACCCACGTCTGTCTGTAGCCAAAGACTGACACCGACTAGCCGGGAAATCAGAGCTGGGTACTGACCACTGGACTCGTTCATGAGAAGGGGGTGGGGGAGATGGGTCTAAGGGTGAAAGCAAGAACCAGGTGCCAGGTCAGCCCCGGGGTTCATGCTGGATGGAGCCTTTGGAAGTTCAGGGGCTGGAAGGGAATCTGCCCCCTCCTTCATGCCGTGCCATCCCCTAGGTGGCCAAGGCACCATGCCTGGCTGTGGATCTGATACCTCCTGGTGCCTGGCTTGGATCAGATCCTGGCTGTGGGGTGGTGTTAAACTGAACTCATTATGGCCCTCCTTTGGCCTGGATATGGCTGTCGACCCCTAGCCCTCCCTTGGCACAGTCTGGCCTTGCTCATGATGGCTTCCTTGAATCTTAGAGCACTTCTGCCCACCCAGGGCACTGCCTGGGCTACAGCCTCTGTCCCAGTTGCCACGCTCCAGGGTCCCCAGGGAGACTCCCACCAGGCCTGCTGTCAGGTGAGCCGCCGGGATCGGGTTCCTTTGGTTTCGTGTCCTGCATTGTTCTTGGCTGGGCCCTGGCTTATGAAACAGTAATGAAAGGCCCTGCTCCTGAGGTTGGCCCCTCTAAGGTTTCTCTGCCTGGAACACTGCAGCCACTGCGGCCCAGAGTCGGGGCCGGGAGGGTGGCAGCATGGGAGCCTGAGCCGGAGCCCCCCGGGAAAGAGGGTGCTGACAGCCACCAGCTGACACTGCTGGAGCCTGCTGCCCAGGTAACCTGAGAGGAGGCGGGGCACGAGGTGCCATGGCCCTGTCTCCCACCACCAGGGGAGGGCCCTGCCATTCTGGGAGGTAGAGGGAATGAGGGGGGCCCTTCTTTGAGGGAAGCAGCCGTTCTTTCTGGCTGAGCCAAGGGCTGTGACCCTCTGCTTTGGGCCCCTGCCTCTCCTGTAGGGAAAGAGAGCCTTTCGTTTCTTCTAGGTCTAGCTGGCCCTTACCTTCAGACCTCGTCTTCCATCCCTTGCCAGGCCGATCCTCTTCCTTCCCTCTTGTCTTCTGGACACAAGGGTGCTCTGGGGCCTTTGGTGCAGTTCTAGTTCTCAGGAATGCACAATACACATGTGTTTACATGATCTTGCATACATACATGCATTAGTGTGGCTGACAGGTCTGCAGGCATGCAATTGGACACATATTCCTCAACAAGGAAGTACACATGAGTGCTCCAAACCACAGGTTTTTATATGCACATGTCCCTGTCACTATGCCCATGCATGTATACATGTATGTGTGTGCACTCCAGGTACCTTGTCCACTCACTCTGACTTGGGTCCCCAGGGCACCTCAAGCTGATGGGATGGCATATCTCCTTGAGCAGGGAGATCCCAGGAGGTAACTTCTGGAGACACCTACCAGTCTGAGTAGGGAGGGGCTGTCTGGGGGAGGGGGAAGGGGAGTCCCACGTGGGCCTGAGGTGTCTCCTCTCTCCAATCCAGGCCCAGGAGCCTCACAGCCCTTCCAGTACCGAGGCGCCTTACTGTGACCTGCCCCGCTGCCCACCGGCCCCTCAGGACACACTCTGCACCACAGCCTGTCCTGGCCAGTCCGTGAAAGGCCTTGGCCTCAGGCAGGGGCCTCAGAGGTGGGTAGAACCCCAGGCTCCAGGGACGGCTTCCTGGGGGGAGAATGCCCACCCCCTCCCTACATGCAACTCTCCATGATGGCACTGTCTATCTAAATATAGCAGCTGGCATGGGTCATGTGGTCAGCTCACAAAGTCTGGACACAGAGGGCTTTGGGCATGGTCCTTGGGGTCCCTGGAAAGCTCACATTGATCTGTCCTTGTTTTGCTTGGGGCTCTCACACTGACTCTGGCTGTCTTTCCCAGTGACCCTGCCCATCCCATAATTCCATGGGATAGGGGATAGCTATGTACTTCTCCAGGTCCCTGTGTTACAGCTTTAAAGGGTTGAAGGAGCTGGGTGAGGTGGCAGATAAATGTAATACCAGCACTCAGGAATTGGAGGTGAGAGGATTGGGAAACTCAAGGCCACCTTGAGTTATAGAGCTAGATTCTGTCCCCCAAAAGATTAAATGGTCCTCTCAGCCAGGGCACATCCCTTCTTGACTAGGCCCCAGGCTTTGAGATTCCCTCTAGTCCAGGCCTGAACTGACCCCAAGTTCCTTACTGGGGTCATGAGACTGTAGGAGACCATGGCTTGAGGATTCAGAGAGCTGGATCCCATTTTCACATCCAGTGTGATGGGCTGTGGAACCTTGGGCATGCTATTCCATCTTTTCATGCCTTACTTTTCCTGTTTGTAAAATAAGAGGGTCTGTGGCTTTAGCTCAGTGACAAGCTGAGTGCCTTAGATCCTGGGTTTGCTTTCCCATAGTGCAGAAATAAAACTTAAAGAGAGAAGCTGTGCCAAATTCTCACTGTTTGAGAGCACGTGTTCCCCTCAGGTGGGCATTAGTTTAAGAGAAAAAGAAAAGGGAGGAGGGGGGACTTTGACAGTCAGTATATTTCAGGAAGTCTGGGACAAATTAGTAGGATCTTTCCTGCAGGACTTGTCAGAGCATTTGATTTGCAAACCTGCATTGTCTGTGTTAGTCTTGAAGGTCAGGACATGTGTAGAATGCTCCATTTTTTTCCCCTTAACTATAGATCTCTTTTATAGTGTCATTACTCTTGACTATTTTATATCTTTGGTTGTGGTCCTATCCTTAGACAGCTGAGCCAACTCTCCAGGCCTCCTTACTATTTTATAGGCCTGAGTGTGGTTCACTTTAGGAATAGTGAGCTGTAAGCCTCTTGATCCAGGGTCACAGGGATCGCTTTTGTAAAATGCATTTACTTCCACAGCCCCTGTCCTGGGGCTTGTTCCCACCTCCCCACCCCACTGTTTAACAGCCCACCTGTGACCTTGGCTAGGCTCTTGATTCCTCAGAGCCTGGGTGGGTTTCTTCATCTGTATGGTGGAACCCACTCCCATGAGAGGCTGCTATGGCTCTAGGTGGTGGCCCTACAGAGCCCAGCCCAGATGCCCTCAGCTTGGTGTGAACACACCCACATGTCCCTGGGTGGGTAGAACTCAGTTCCTGACTCTGTTCCCTTCTGGGGGGAAATCACTGCTCTCTCTCCTCTCCCAGGGGCTGTTCCCCAACAACAGCTCTACCTGCAGAGGGCCCTGCAGCAGCCCCAAGGAACAGGCACCAGGTCCCGGAGGCAGTGTCCTATCTGGAGGACCTGGCCTGTAGTAGCTGTGAGAACATCTACACCAACTCTGACAGCAGCTCCAGTCAGGACAGCAGTACCCCTCATGGTACCAGCAGTTCCTCTTCTGTGGTGAGCTGAGGGCCAGGGTCTGGGAACAAGAACAGGGTCACCTAGTGTCCTCAGCCCTGGAAACAGGAGCTCTAAACCTCCAGTGGAAGGCTGAGCCTCTCACAGCCAAACGCTAGGCCAAGCTTGGCCATTGCTGTCACTGCTGGGAGGGCAGGGCTTCTGCTGGGATGGCTCAGGGTGGGGGTAGTGAAGGCAGGGGATGGGAGGAGTTTCAGTCCATAGGGACTTTGAATGAGTCACCATCTGGGTCAGGTATCAGGGCTGAGAAGTAGTCAAGGTCCCCAGAGCAAGCAAGAGGCTGGTCCCAGCTCTGCCCTGGGCACAAGCTGCTGAGTCCATAACCAGTCCTGGTGTTGATTTCCAAAGACAAAGGGAATGGCTTCTGAAGCTGACAGAGGGTGGCAGGAGAGAGGAGCCAAGAGGCTGTCCCTCTCCCTATGGCTTCACACTTTTAGACCTTTCCTATGAGGACCCCCCCTCAAAAAAAAAAAAAAGGAAATGACAGAAAAAAATGGACTCTGCAGAAACAACCTGTCCCTTTTACACAGGTGACAAGTACCATGCAAAGGTCTCAGTGAATCTGAGCCCAAGAAAGGCTCCAACACCCTCTAAGCTAGAGACTGCCTGTGGCCCTGTTAGGGGTTGAGGCCCAGAGAGGGGAAGCAACTCACTTGAAACCACACAGCTGGGTAGTGGTGGGCCTAGGATTTGAACCTACTTCTCCCATCTGTGTGACTTTGGCTCAGCTTTTGGCTTCAGTGACTGTGTCTCCTCAATACTGACAGTAGGCTCTCTGAGTTCTCACTGGCTGAGAGCCCCACACAGGTGGCAGGAGTGCCCTTCAAACCTGTTTTTCTACCCTTAATGCTGGGGGTAAAGGCCCAGGGCTCTCTTCTCCTTTCCAACAAGCTCTTTCCTTTCCCAGCAGGATTGGGACACTGTTGAAAGGCCAGGGGTGGTCCCCAACGGGGACAAACTCACCGTGATGATCCCGAGGAGGTCTCAGGAGGTGCTGAGGGCTGACGGTGTTCGAAAGGTCACCAGGTCCCCAGCCAGAGGAGACACAGCAGGCCAGAGAAAGGAGGGTGAGTCCTTCTAGGCTGGGCTCATGACCATTTGTGGTGATGGCCAATGGCCCCCAGACAGCCATCACTGGCTGGGCTTCCTTTTAGGGACCGAATTTTTACTTACTTATTTATTTTTTATGTGCATTGGTGTTTTGCCTACACATATGTCTATGTGAGGGTGTCATATCCTCTGGAACCAGAGTTACAGACAACTGTGAGCTACCATTTGGGTGCTAGGAATTGAACCTGGATTCTCTGGAAAAGCAGCCAGTGCTCTTTACTGCTGAGCCAACTATCCAGCCCCAAGGGCATGAATCTGGTTTGTTTGGTTTGGTTTGGCTTTTGAGATAGGGTTTCTCTGGTTTGGTTTGGCTTTTGAGACAGAGTTTCTCTGTGTAGCCCTAGCTGTCCTGGAACTCATTTTGTAGACCAGGCTGGCCTCTGTCTTCCCGAGTGCTGGGATTAATAGTGTACCACCAAGCTGGGTGGTGGTGGTGCACTCTTTTAATCCCAGCACTTGGGAGGCAGAGGCAGGCGGATCTTTGCGAGTTCGAGGCCAGCCTGGTCTACAAAGTGAGTCCAGGAGAGAAGGAGAGTCAGGGCTACAGGCCTACACAGAAAAACCTTGCCTTGAAAAACCAAAAAAAAAAAGTGTGTACCACCAAAACCTGGCCAAGGGCCCAAATCTTAATAATAGAAGTTCTTGTATCATGTGCCATGTTGCCCAACTTAATGATGCCCTCCCTCAATTGAAAGATTCGGGCCTCTAGGTTCTAAGAGGCTGAAGCTGGCTGAACAGGAGTGGAATCCCTGCCATAAACAGAATGATAAGGCAGAACTTCAGGTATGGCTGGGCCCAGGTGTTCAGAGAGCACCCACATCTACTCCATTCTGCCTTTTACTGAAGTGTCTCCATTCTTAGGCAAACCCTTCTCCATTAATAGCATGAGGACCACCAGAGGGACCAGTCTTTGTCCCACAGGCACATCTTTCCTATCACTACAAGAGGTCTCAGGAAGGGTTCTCATAGGGACCACTGTGTGTCATCTCAATGACCAAGTCTGGCCTCCTGTGCAAACCCCCATGGCCTGAGTTAGGAGGAGGGGAGGGTCCCCAGAGGAAGTCAGGGTGCTATTCTGAGAAAGGAGGGGGAAACTTCTGTTGTGCCAAGTCCACAGAGGCTGGTGAGTTGGCCAGCACCTTGCACCTTCCTGGGATGTGAATGCAGGATGGTGGGCATCATATTCTGGCCCTGGTATCTCTCTTCAGTGTGGTCAGGAGTTGGGGCTAGGATGCCCCCACCCCCACCACTTTCCTGATGGCAGTCCTGGCTTTTCCTGGTCCCTGCAGGAGGCTCATCAGTATGCAGGTGTGAAGTTTGGGTGAAGTTTGGGGTCTCAGGAAGAGTTAGCATGGACCCTTATCCTAGGAAGCTCAGCATCCAGCAAAGCAGACGGACAGGAGCCAGCCCTAGGGGCCCAGGACAGAGGAGGAGCAGACATACGCATGAGGGAAGAGATGGGTATAGGGCTGGCACAGGACAGGGCTGTTTGGACCAAGGAGAGCAGAGCAGGGCAGGACCAAGGAGAGCAGAGCAGGGCAGGGCGGCAGGACTGTGTGGCCCGTTAGCAACTATAGTTTAAGTGTGGATAGGATGCACAACGTGTGTAGGCTGTTCTGGGCCTCCTCAGCCTTGCCGAGGAGTTGGGATCCTCTTCTCTAAGCATGGTTTGGGCAGAAGGTGAGGAATGATGTTATGCTTCAGGATGGTGCTGGGTGTGGAGTTAGGATGCACTGGAGCAGAATGCAGTCAGAATGCAGTGAGGCAGGAGGAGGATAAGTCAGGTGAGCTCATGGCAACCGCTGAGTAACATCTGGTTTAGCCCAGAGTTATCACCGCTGATGGTGATACTGAATCCCAGGGTGGGAGGTTGCCTAGCAACCGGGATGTCCAGGGTACTCATAGTGTTCTGTCAGACCACACTTGACCAACAGGGAAAAGGCTCCCTGAGGCTGGGAAGCTTTGCAGATGCTGTGGCAGCCAAGAGGTTACTCAGTAGGACAAACTGCCCCCGTGATGTGTGTCCCAGAGACAGGATAGCACACAGCACCTCATGCCTTCCCTTTCAAATCCTGATGCTAAAATGCTCCTGCTGGGTGTGGGGGTGTATGCCTGTGACTTGTGACTCATTGTAGCTGAGGCTAGTCTGCAATTCCTGATCTCTCTGTCCCTGCCTCCTCTGTTCTGGGATTTCAGACAGGTCCCACACAGCCAGGCTTTGCTTTCTTCCTCTTGAAAGTATCCTCTCTGTGACCTACTTAGCCAGAATCTGGGGCCCCTGTCCACCTGGTGGCCACTTGCTACATTGCAGTCAGGGGCTGAGATGCTACTCCCTGTTGGCACAGCTCACTGGGGGAGAAGGGGGCGGTAACGCAGATTGCCCAAACACAATTGTGTACCTGTCCTGCATGGAGGCCTCCTCCTGTGAGAGCCAGGTTCTTAGGGCATCTTGATGGGTGGGGTGGCAGGAGACAGCTCCGCCAGCATGTAGCGCAAACAGCATGGGAGAAACAGAACCAGAAACATGTGGGAGCACTATGTGTACTGACTGGGTACCTACTATGTGTTGCACATCTACTGTGTGCTGGAGAGTGGGCGGGGAGGGGGAGGGGCAGGGGAAACGGGGAAGGAAACAGTTCCTGCACAGCCTGGGTCTTATTCCAAGTCCAGCAGGGAGCCCCTAGAGGATATTTTCTTTCTTCTCATTGTGAAATAATCTTAGGTTTGGACGCTTTGCCCCAGGTGCTGCTGATGTTACGTATGCAGAGGCTGGAGTTAAGAGACTGACATTGTGGGGGCTGGGGCTGTGTCTCAGCACCTGCCTGGCCGTGTGAGACCCAAGGCCCTAGCCCCAGAAAGAAAAAAAGAATATTAGCACAACACTATAAACTACAGATTAATCAGGTCCGCACGTTTCCCTTCTATGATCCCTTTGGGCTTGTTTGTCTATTTATTTATTTATTTATTTATTTATTTATTTATTTATTTTTGGTTTTTCGAGACAGGGTTTCTCTGTGTAACAGCTCTGGCTGTCCTGGACTCACTTTGTAGACCAGGCTGGCCTCGAACTCACAGTGATCCGCCTGCCTCTGCCTCCCAAGTGCTGGGATTAAAGGCATGCGCCACCACGCCTGGCTTGTTTGTCTGTTTTAAGATCTTGTTATGTGCAGCTCCGGCTGGCTTCAGCTTCTGGAAAGCCAGGCTCAACCTTGGGGCAATCCTCCTGCATCCTCCATCTCTCAAGTGCTAAGGTTGCAGTCCCCACCAGCCCGATATCCCTTTTCTGTCCCGAGGTCATAATGCAGGATATCTCATTGCATTTAGTCACCTGGTTTCTGGGCCTTCCTCCAGTGACAGCTTCCTGGGCTTTCCTTACCTGCCGGCCCCTCAAGGGTTGTGAGCAGGGTAGACCTAGTCACCTTGCTTTGTGGTGGGGGGGATGATGACACTGGTCACAGAACACTCAGGCCAGCGGTCCTACTGAGATTATCTGAGCAAGAAATGACAGTGACCTTGGGTGGGGACTGGAGATGACAAAAACAGGATTCAGAGGACATCTTGCAGGGATGGGGGTGGGGGAGGTTACTCCAGTGCTGAGAATTTTTACTTCAGGGACGCCAGCTACCTATGTGGCCAGGTTGGAGGGGGTATGGTCAAATGTAAAAAGAGAAGTGTCCTCATGAAGGCAGCCATGGCTTTACTACTTCAAAAGGAGGGACACAACATGCACAGCTGGTGGCTAAGGGACTGAGGAGGGTGGAGGTTGACCCCAAATTATAACAGCCAGTAGCCACAATGTGATCACTGTTGAAGGCAGTTCATCCATCCCTTCAAACAGCACCCCTGTGATGCCCTTGAGGTACCTAATGTGCTAGTTACTTTATACCTGACAAAAGAAATTTAAGGAAGGATGAAGATACAATCCAACATGACAGGGAAGGTATGGTGGCAGTGGTGTGACGGCTTGTCACAATGGATCTGCAGTCAGGAAGCACCTAGCCCAGTGGTTCTCAACCTTCCTAATGCTGCGACCCTTTAATAGGCTTCCTCATGCTGTGGTGACCCCAACCAGAAAATTATTTACATTGCTACAGTTACTTCATAACTGTAATTTTGCTACTGTTACTAATCATAACATAAATATCTGTGTTTTCCTATGGTCTTACAGTACCCCTGTGAAAGGACCTTCTACTCTCCCCTCAGGTTGCAACCCACAGGTTGAGAAAAGCTGATCTTTTCTCAGTGTTGGCTCTCCCGCTCCCATGTATCCTCTCTTTTAAAATATTTGTTTGTTTGTTTATTTATTTGTGCGTGGATGTGAATTTACATACGTGCATGTGTACATGTGTCGAGGTGCTTATGTGGAGGTCAGAAGACAACCTGTTCTCTCCACATGTGGGTCCCAGGGATTAAACTCACTTCATCAGGCCCCAAGCACACTCACCTGCTGAGCCACCTCACTGGCCCTGCCTTGCTTTCTCCTTTTTAGTCACTCTGAGACCCTGGTGCACGGGATAGTGCTGCCCATATTTGAGCCGGGCCTTTCTTCTTCAATTAACCCAATCTAGAAACACCCTCACAGACAAGCCCAGAGGTCTGTCCCTTGGGTGAGTATATCTTGTTGACAATGTCAACTGTCACATGCGGCAACCTGCGAGGTGCTGATTCTGCTCTATGTTAGACCTGGGATTCTGTATCCCTTGCAGACACACGGGTGCCCATTCACCAGCAGCTACGCTATCCATGCACACTTCCAGCCCCTGGATAAGTCTCTGGGGCAGGAGAGGTAGGAAGGTGTAGGTATAGGCACACACTATACCCTGCACCCATGAAAGAGGGCTCTTAGAAGTTGGGGTGCTTTGTGAGTATCTGACCCAAGTTGAAGTTGTCAGACATCTAGGATTAGGATGCTCCTAACCCACTTTTCCCTCTCTGAGGTCACTGCTCTCCACAGCTTTAATCTCTTTTGACAGATCCATGACCTTATTGGTCTGGCACAATTACATGAGTCATTGTGAATCCCTGGCCTGGCACAGAGGGGTGCCTAGGCTGGTCCCAGCCTGAATAGGAAGGGTGTGTCTCTTTGGAATGGACACTAAAACCCATTAAAAGCAGGCTGGGGGCTAACCCCAGTTTTCCATCCTGCCTGGATTCCTTAAATTTCCTCATCTCTCTCCAGATTCTGGCAGCGGTGGACAGAGTGCTGGCCAGCACTGGGCAAAGCTGCGGGCAGAAAGTGGCTACTTCTCCCTGGAGCGACATCGCTTGGAGCAAACCCAGGCTTCCTCTGGGACACCAGGAAGTGGACCTCGGACCACCACCCAGGCTTCTTCTGCACAAAGGGATGTTTTCCAGGCTGCTTCTGCACAAGAAACTCCCCAAACTTCTTCTCTACCCCAAAACACCCAAAGGGACACCCCCAGGACCTTAGCCTCACAGCAGAGCACTCCCAGAACTTCCTCTCCTTCGAGAGTCTCCCGGCGGGACACTCCTAGAACTACATCTACCCAGAAAAACAGCATTCCACTTTCCTCTCCCTTCAGAGCCACTCCAGAGACCCACAAGACCTCCACACCACAAGATGGCCCCCATGTTACATCACCTCCATGTGTCCAAGACTCCTCTCTCAACAGAACCACCCACCAGGACAACCCCAAAACTTCATGTGCCCAAAGGGACGATCCCAGGACCTCCTCTCCCAACAGAACCACCCAGCGTGATAACCCCAGGACTCCCTGTGCCCAGAGGAACAATCCCAGGACCTCCTCTCCCAACAAAACTACCCAGCAGGACAACCCCAGAACTCCCTGTCCCCAGAGGAACAATCCCAGAACCTCTTCTCCCAATAGAACCACTCAGCGGGACAACCCCAGAACTTCATGTGCCCAGAGGGACAATCCCAG
>CAJQZJ010000418.1:6975343-7005636 GCA_907164525.1 Lophiomys imhausi | reverse complement strand
CCAGAGGGACAATCCCAGGACCTCCTCTCCCAACAGAACCACCCAGCTGGGCAACCCCAGGACTCCCTGTGCCCAGAGGGACAATCCCAGAACCCCTTCTACTCAGGGAGACAAGACTACAGCCTCTTGCAGCAGATGGGAGCATCTCCGAAGTGCCTGCACCCGAGACAACCCCAGGACCTTCTCTCAAGGCTGCAACCAAAAAGACAACCCAGGACCATCATCTCCCCGCCGTGCCACTCAGGGGAGTAGTTCCAGGAACCCTTCTCCCCACCGTACCAACAAAGATATCCCTTGGGCTTCCTTTCCTCTTCGGCCAACCCAGAGTGACGGTCTCCGAACCTCATCTCCATCTCGCACCAAACAAAGCCAGGTGCCTTGGGCATCCATTTCTCTCCGGCCAACCCAAGGGGATAGGTCTCAGACCTCTGCTCCTACTAAGCCAGCCCTTAATGACTATCCCCAGCACTATTCGCCATCCCCGGCCACCACCTCCTCCTCTTACAACCCAGGGCATCTCGGTGCCTCTAGGACTTCATCGCCTCTGCACTCAGCACCACGAGGAGCTCCCCAGACCTTTTTGGAGCCTTCTCAGCCACCATGTGCTGTGTGCATCGGGCACCGGGATGCACCTCGCGCCTCTTCACCCCCCCGATATTTTCAGTATGACCCTTTTCCCTTCTTCCCAGATCCGCGCTCGTCTGAGAGCGAATCACCCCACCATGAACCCCCTTACATGCCACCTGCAGTGTGTATCGGGCACCGTGATGCCCCCCGGGCCTCTTCACCACCTCGTCACACCCAGTTTGATCCCTTCCCCTTCCTCCCGGACACATCAGATGCTGAGAGTGAGTCCCCCCAGCATGAGCCCCCACAGTTTCCCCCACCAGTGTGCATCGGGTACCGCGATGCCCCCCGCGCCTCTTCCCCACCACGCCAGTTCCCAGAGCCTTCTTTCTTCCAGGATCTCCCCAGGGCCAGCACAGAGAGCCTGGTCGCTTCCACAGACTCTACGCATGAGCCTCCCCACATCCCCACTCCTGTATGCATCGGGCACAGAGATGCTCCCTCCTTCTCCTCCCCGCCACGCCAGGCCCCTGAGCCCTCCCTCTGTTTCCAGGATCCTCCTGGGACCAGTATGGAAAGTCTTGCCCCTTCCATTGACTCTCTGCATGGCTCCCCACTTCTGGTCCCCCAAGTATGCATTGGCCATCGGGATGCACCCAGAGCCTCCTCGCCTCCCCGCCACCCACCCAGTGACTTAGGTCTCCTGGCACCCTCACCTCCGCCAGGTAGCTCAGGCTCCCGGGGCTCAGGACCCCCAGGGGAGACCAGACACAACTTGGAGAGGGAGGAGTACACCATGCTGGCTGACCTGCCCCCACCCAGGAGGCTGGCTCAGAGGGGGCCAGAGCCCCAGGCACAGGGCAGCAACGAGGGCCGCACCCGCAGCCCTGGCCGTGCAGAGGTGGAGCGCCTCTTCGGGCAAGAGCGCAGGTGAGCCAGGGCAGGGACAGACAGGTGGGCTGGGGAGGAGAACAGTTGGAAAGTTCCAGAGGCAGGAATTAAAGCCCTGCTTCCTAATGGTTGTACGGTCATAGTCTTGGGCAAGTCACTCTGTCTTTCTGTCTGTATATTAGGCTTGTTTGTTTGTTTTCCGACAGAGGGTTTCTCTGTGTAGCCATGGCTGCATTGGACTGCCTTTGTAGACCAGGCTGGCTCGAACTCACAGAGATCCGCCTGCCTCTGTCTTCCAAGTGCTGGGATTAAAGGTGTGTGCCACCACACCCGGCTCTTCCCCCCCCACCACCTTTTCTTTTCTTTTAGAGGTTGAAGTAACACTATGGGTAGCCAAGTAGTCAAAAAATCTGGAGTCTGACAGGCTAAGTTCAAATCTGGAGTCAAAGCTACCCTGTATCCTGTGATACCCGCTTAAGGAATTTAACCTATTACGCCTCAGTTTCCTCATCTGTCAAAAGTGGGGGAACACTATTAGCACATTGATTACATTGAGGAGAAACACTCCAAAGGGACTGATCCAGAGTAGTGGGTTTAGTGTTTCTTCCCTGTATGAGGGAGAAAAAGAAAGTTCCTATGACTCTGTACATTGTGGGAAGACAGACAGGCTTGTTTTACATGTATGGGGGACTTGGCAGGATGCACAGGTCCTCCGACTGATCCACACCACTAAGTAGATGAGCAACTTGGGTTTCATTCCTCCGAGTGCTGGGGATGGATCCTGGAACGTACACCTGCCAAGGAAATGCTCTGTCCTCAGCCCAGAGCCACATGGGAGCTTTACATAAAAGCTCCCAGAACCGTGGACTTTCAAAGCTTAGGCGTTACTGTCCTGGGACCTTTCCAGAGTCCTGGTGTCTTATGAGTGCCCTAAGTCATCCTCCTCCTAGTCTGGCTGGGGTTTCTCTCCTCAGCAGATCCAGCCCCTGAGTTTTTAGAGATGCAGATCCACTACTTAAGAGACAAGAGAAATGGGGGGTGGGGTGCTGAGAAGTAGAGCACTTCCAGCACCCCCCCCCTTTTTTTTTGGACAGGGTCTCTCCGTGTAGCCCTAGCTGTCATGAAACTCCCTCAGTAGACCAGACTGGCCTTGTGCTCAGAGATCCACCTGCCTCTGCCTCCCGAGTGCTGGGATTAAAGGCGTGCACCATCACTTCCCAGATTCAGCACCATAAGATTCTTTGCTGCCCCTGAGGCAACATTTCTGTAAGATCTGAATTTGGATGAGAAGTCTTATCTCTTATTCACATGTCCATTCCAGTAAATTGGATCTATTTACTATCCAGAAGAGAACCTTCATTGACCCTGGCATTAGTGTATTTCTTTCTTTGGTCTTAAAAAAAAAAAAAAAGGAAAACCATTTTTTGGGAAGGAGTAGGTTGGAGACAGGGTGTCATTGTAGCCCACGTTAGCACTAAGCTCTGTGTAGGTGAGTGTGGGGAGTACTGGAGTGTACTACCATGTTGGCTCAAGCCCAGGCTGCCCTTGGACTTTCAGTCCTCCTGCCTCAGGTTCTGAGAGCTGGTATTACAGGTGGGCAGAACCACACCCGACTCACACAGTTACCTCTGCCCACTTTATTCTACTGCCCATCCTAGTATGTCATCTTCCCACTGCAGTTTCATAATGCTAGGATATTTTCCCTCCCTAGTACTTTTCCAGGTGGAGTACCACCTGCCCTCTGTGGATAGCATGCATTTGTGTGAGATGCAGACTTTTTGAGGTGGGGGGGTGCAGGGTTGTATTTTTATTGTCTCCCATTTACTTCTCTGATGTGTATTTATTGAGCATCTACTTTGCCCGAGCATCGCTCTGAGCCTGGAATATTTTTCTGGCAGTTATATCATTAGGCGTTTGGCTTCATGTTTTAGCCTCCCCCAAACCCCCTAACTTAGATGTCTGAATTTTAAGACAGTCTTCCTTGGATCTGCTTGACTTGGTGTCTTGGGTTCTTTTTAAAAACAAACCAAAACAAGGTAAACAAACAAACAAATAAACAAAAAAAAGGTCTCACTATGTAGCCCTGACTGGTCTGGAGTTTGCTATGTAGACCAGGCTAGCCTGGAACTCACAGTTGCCTCTGTCTCCCAGTGCTGAGATTGTACCACCCTGGCTTGTTGATTCCTTAACACCATTTGGAGGCCCACCATCCGGAGGAAACTCATTTCCTTGGCCATCCACATTGCAGCCATATCAACCATCAGGAACAGGCAGCCCTGGCTGGGTCCTATTGCAGAAGAGCTGGGTTTCTCTCTCTGTGTGTGTGTGTGGGGGGGTGTCTCATGATCTTCTAAGGCTCTTCAGTCCTGTCTTTCAAAGCTTCATAAGGGATAAGGGAAGACATGTTGGACGGAATGGCCATTGACCAAGCTGGAATCTGTATGGAAAGTGCATGTTTGAAAGAGCCCAAACATTTCCTCCTTCCTCATGTTTGGGACTTTGCTGTATTGAAGCCTCTAGGCCTCAGTTCCAGGGGAAACTTGCTCAAAGGCCTCAAAATTGATTAAATATGGAGCCTTATATGGGAGCCCTCAAGCTTAGAATCCAGGGACCTCAGGACTGCTAAGGACGCCATCAGCTTCCAGATCTATTCTAATGATATCAGCAAAAGCCACAGGACCACAGCAAAGCCTGATACCATGCTTCTGGTTGGTTTGAGACAGGGTCTCATGTAGCCCAGATCGGCCTCCAACTCTCCACATAGCCAGTGATGACCTTGGACACCTGGTATTCCTGCCCCGCTTCCTGAGCACTGGGGTCTGCAAACCTCAGCAGTGTTCTGTGTGGTTCTTCAGCCGTGGGCAGACTTGGGAGAGAGAGTATCCCCACAGACACCACACAGCCCCCCTCTGGTCTCTATTTGGGACTCTCTCTGGGCAGCTTCTCTCCTTCCTGGTGTCCCTCCTGTTTCTGCTCAGCCACCAGTCATGGCCCCACTAACTCGTGTATTTTACTTATTTTTGCTGTACTGGAGATGCGCCCTAGGGTCTAACACATCCCCCCTTCCATTACCAATTTAGATGATGTCCAATAGTGAGACACCACAGAAGGTAAATGTTTGTGGAGGCTGAGTCTTTTGTGCTAACTCCCTTCCTAGTAGAGGGGACAGACTGTTCTGAGTCTGTCTTTGTAACGGTGATACCATGTTGAATATAATCATTGTTAACCCACACAAGTGTCTGGAACTGAGGATTTTGGCACAGGCTGAATGTCATCTCTGTTGGGTATGGTGACATTTGCTGGTGACCTTTCTGGGATTATTGGGATGGAGAGAAATGTTTCTTCCTAGCCATCTAGCCAGGAGCTCTTTCACCAATGGTTAGGAGGGCCAGAGTTTTCAAAGCTGAGTGCTGGAGTTGTGTTTAGTTCCAAGGAGAGCACAAAACATTACTGGCTTGAGAAACCCTCAATTTGCATATGGACCGGGTGAGGGTAGAAAGAATGGAAAATAGGGGCACCCACCATTCACTTCTCTTGTCCTGTAGGTTGTGCAAGGTTAAGTGAGACTTCTTGGCACACCAGTGCTTGGCATCCAGAACATAGGAAGTCTCAATAAATATTTTTTAAACATCGTGATTATTTTTTCTCAGTGCCTGGCACACAATAGATGCTCAATAAATTTGAATTCCCACAAGGACCAGTCTAACCTTTGTTGGGGATGGCTGGTGGGTGGTTTGTGGCTGAACGAGGTAGGAGGGAGCCATGGCCAAGACCTTCCTCCTTCCTCCTCACCGTCACTCTCTTGTGTCTTCTTTTTTTTTTTTTTTTTTTTTTTTTGGTTTTTCGAAACAGGGTTTCTCTGAATATCTCTGGCTGTCCTGGACTCGCTTTGTAGACCAGGCTGGCCTCGAACTCACAAAGATCCACCTGCCTCTGCCTCCCAAGTGCTGGGATTAAAGGCGTGCGCCACCACCGCCCGGCTTCTTGTGTCTTCTTAATGGCCTTATGAGTCAGGTTACGTGGTCCTGATTGTCCCCATTTTCTAGAAGGGGAAACTGAGGCCCTGAAAGGGTCATCTTCACTTTGGGCTTTCAAGTCTCTTATGGGCGGGGGCTGGGAATACTGGGTGCTGGAGTGGAGTCTCAAAGGCCCTCTGGAACAGCTACATTTACTCATAGGAAGTCGGAAGCACTGGGGGCCTTTCAGGCTCGGGATGAGGGACGGTCACAGCGGCCCAGCCAAGGTCAGAGCCAACTTCGAAGACAGTCCAGCCCTGCCCCCAGCAGGCAGGTGAGCACTGCTAGTCACCAGTCCTCATGCTCCAGACAGGTACCCTAGGCAAGGGGGTCCTCTGTGAGAAGTACAGGGTGCCAGCATGGGATTGTACTCCACTCTTTATGTGCCAAAGCTTTGGCAAGATGTGAAGGCCTCCATACAAATCCCTTGAAGACAGGCCCTTACAGCTGTCCCCTTGGAGGCACTTGGTATCTTGAGATCTCTGAGATCTGCCACAGGCATCAGGCAAGCTCTTGGGGCTGCTTCATTCAGCATAGGGATTGGATCTCAAATGAAACTTAGAGGGCAAGGCACACCCCAATGGCACGGTTACTCATGGTGGAAATTCGGACACCTGATAGCTCAGACTGGAAAGAGTATCTTAGGGAGGGGAGTCCAGAAAGTGAGCAGCTCTCTGCAGATCTCTTTCTGGAGCAGAGAAAAGTGGGTGAAAGGGGAGAGCTGCCCGCCATAGGGAGCCTCGGCTTTCCACCTGCTTTGATCCAGTCTTCTAGGAAGACACAGCCTCATCTCACAGCCTCGCTGCTTCTCGGGCTTGGCTAAGACAGACAGCGGTTACCCAGTGCAGTCTGGAGCCTCCCTCACCCCTTCACCTCATCCGCAGGTGACCAAGCCCTCTGCCAGGCAGGCAGAGCCAGCTCGGCAGAGCCGAACTGAACCACCACATCCTAAGAGTCCTGAGAAGCGGCCTGAGGGAGACCAGTGGCCCCAGAGGACCTCACCACCCACCAGGACATCAACCAGGCTCCCTGAGAGGAAGGCTCAGATAGCAAGACACCTGGAGGGTAGCTGCACTGGCCTGAGGCAGCCTCAGGGAGGGTGGCAGAGTCAAGAGGAGCTCTCAAGACCCCAAAGTCCTAACAGACACCAGGAGAAGAACTGGGGTAGCCAGGAGAAGTGCCCAGGCCTGGGGGGCTGGCCAGAACTTGGAGGTCCCAGCCTGGAGGGGATATGGAGGAGCCCTCCCCAGGAGCACAGGAAAAGGTGGAAACAGTCAGAGGCCTGGGAGGAGCCTCCCAGTAATGGGCTACAGGGAGGGCCTCCAAGGGGCCAAGGTAGCCTTCAGGAGTTGTCTAGGCCCCACCAGCCCCCAGACAATTCCTGGGCAGGCCCAGCAGAATGCTTGTGTGCCCAGCAGCCTGAGGCCACCACTGCCATGGGCTGGAGAGCTGAGGGAGCATCCCCACATCAGTATAGTTCCGAGAGGTCACCCGATCTGGATTGGAGGGACCTGTTAGGCCTTCTCCAGGCTTCTGAGGATGGTGCCTGGACCCAGCTCCCAAGGCTGGACTGGGAAGGCCTCCTGGAGCTCCTGCAGGCTAGGCTGCCCCAAAAGGACTCAGGTGGGCACTGGCAGGACCTAGCCAAGGCTTCAGGGCCAGAGCTGGGCTCCCCAGGCACAGAAGATACTCTGAAGACAGAGTTGCAGACCCAGCCTGAAGGATGGGCCAAGGCCACCCTAGCCAATGGACACAGCCCTGGGCAGCAGTCCAAGAGCCCAACACAGCCACGCCACCCTGCCTGTACTTCCACCCACTGGCCAACAACCAAAGTGACAAGTGGGCCCGAAACTTCAACTCTGGCTTCTCTGGAGCAGATGGGTCACCTAGACAGCCACAGCCCACCAGACCTGGCGGTAAGTCTGACCTACATCTGAAGGCCTTCCCAGTCAGCCTCCATCAGAAGCCATTGTTTCAAACTATGTGCCCCACCCCCAACAGGACAGCAAGGCATCTGGCAGTTCTGTCAGCATCTGACAGGCAGTGTGCTGGGCCACATATGCCATGCCCAGAGAAGAGGCAGCTGCCCCTGTCCCCAGTTTAAAGATGATGAAACTGAGGCCCATACACATTAGAACTTCCCAGGGGACACTCTTGCAGGAGTTTTCATAAATGAAAGTGTCCCCTCCAAAGGCCCTGCTTACTGCACTCTGAGCCTTTCTCCCACACCACCCCATGGCTTTTCTTAGTTGACTATGTAATTCAGCACAGAGACACCAGGGCTGCAGGGTCAGATGCCATGGCCTCGAGTTGCCATCTGGCTTTAGGGAGGCAGGACAAATGCAGGATGCTCAGGGACCAGGCATGGGGAATTCAATGATGCATCCCAGAGGTTGCTGTGAGAAATTGCTGACTTCTCACAGGGGGTGGGGGTGGGGGTGGGTGGGAGGTCAGAAAGATTGGAGTTCCTCTACCTGAGGCTCAGGATCTCTGGGAGACCAAGGGATGGGGGACAGGAGGGGTGGAGAGCCTCTAGCCTTTTCAATAACTCACACAAGGAGAAGAGACTGAGAAGTGCTCACTGAGTGGGGAGAGTGGGCAGGATGGATCCAGTGCTGTACCTGGTGATGCCTCCAAGCCCAGAGCACTGGTGTGTGTGTGTGTGGGGGCTGCACCCTGGCTGCAGTTCCATAGAAACACCACATGTGTCATACATGTGTCTATCCAGTATGAAGGGGGTCTCATGGGTGACAAAACAGAGAACTCACCGGGTCCTTCCAGGGCACCAGGTACTTCTCTATTGAAGATCCTTGCTGTGTCATTCAAGGCCCCTTCCTCTTCCTTCCTCCCCACATTTTCCTCTCACTCTGCTGGGCTGGCAGGAAGACTCCGCACATCTGTTTTTTCACATGCTGTTCTTGTGGCGGCTACTGATTGTCCTTCCGGTCTCACCTACCAAATATCTGTTCTATGTCTAAGTGTTAGGTCTGGTGTTCTGTCCTCCAATACTGATCCCATGTTGGGGCTGGTGACATATCCCTTCTGGGCCTCAGTTTTGCCCCCACCCATCTGTCACATGGGATGTTTGTTTCCCTTCAGAATCATGGACACAGGCCAGCGATATGGTTCAGTGGTAGAGCCCCATTTACACAGTATGCTCAGGGCCCTGGGCTTAATTTCCAGCACCAAAAAAAAACAAACAAACATGAGCTCTATGGGACCAGGCGCCATGAGTACTTAATCTCTGCACATCTGGCTCTCTTGGCCCAAGGACTGACAGAGAGGTGTTCAACTCAGGGGACGGCACATGAGTCAATCTGCGGGTGCTTCACGGGCACAAGAGAGCCATTGGGTGACGGATGGGCAGTGAGTGAAGGATGGTCAGATGGTAGATGGTAGCTACATAGACAGGTGGGGATGGACAGTGCTGTTGTCCAGTGATGGCTGGGTATATGGCTGGGTGGGTAAATTTGAAGGTAGATGGATGGGCAAGTCACAGGGGTGGCCTAGGCTAAGCTGTGTTCTTTCCTGTCTCCAGTTCCAGCCAGAGGAACCTGAGGCGTCAGAACCAAGCAGAGGCGAAGACATATTGGCTGACCAGAAGCACGCCGACTCGGTAGTTGGGTCCTAGGCTTGGGCACAAGGGGAGAGGAAAGGAAAGGAAATCAGGTTGGAGGTGGGATAAGCTCCTCCAAAGAGCTCTGGGACCATCCAGACCCAGGCTGGCTCTGCTATGAGGCCTTGAGAAGAGGAGCTTTGGAGGAGGTGAGGACCTGGGTGGGCACGGTCCTTGGGTCAGAAGCCCAGGGCTCTGCTTCTGACTTACTGGCCCGCTGTCTTTCCCTAAGCAAATGGCAGCTTGGCCCCAATAGTTCCTGAGGGCAAGGTTCTTTTGGGTCTAGAGGGCTGGGCCAGGGTTCTTGGGTGGGGCTGGGCCATGTTTCCTGGAGCTGGGGTCAGGAGTAGTAAAGTTGGTTAAAGGAGGTGCTGCAGCAGCCTGGGGGGCCCTGAAGGCTGGGGCTATGTAGGGGGTGCTCCTCCCTGAGGCCTGCAGGCACCTTGAAAAGCCAGAAGTGGCAGGTAGCCCAAGTCTGGCCCTACCACTATCAGAGCTGTCCTATGATGTCCATCTGTAGAGACAAGAAAACAGCCAGTGCCGGGCGGTGGTGGCACACACCTTTAATCCCAGCACTTGGGAGGCAGAGGCAGGTGGATCTTTGTGAGTTCAAGACCAGCCTGGTCTACAAAGTGAGTCCAGGACAGCCAGGGCTACACAGAGAAACCCTGTCTCGAAAAACAAACAAACAAAAAGAACAAAAAAACAACAAAAAAAAGAAAACAGCCAGTGTGTAGCTGGACCCAAAATAGAACCCAGGACTCTGGTCCCCTACCTGGGGGGGGCTCTGGTCCCCTACCTGGGGGGGGCTCTGCTCCCCATTCCTACCCTTGTCCAAGCTGCTTCCTGGCTCTGTCCTGTCTATATGCGTCTGTCTGCTTGGTGGCCAGTCTTCCCTTCTGTGAAATGGGGAGGGGACAGAGGACTCCTATCACTAGCATGCATGGGTGCTGACAACTTCACTCTTCCTCTTTTGGGGTGATTTCTTCATGCTTCCTGGAGCCTGGGCATTGTGAACAAACTGGAAATTAGCAATAGGAAAGCCCTCCACCCCAACCCCAGGCCCCCTCTACTGGACAGAAGTGTTAACTACCTCATTCATTCTTCATTCACTCATTTACCCATTCCTACTCACGATGCTTAGTGAACATCTGTGTGTGGTGTGAGGCAAGCCAGAGTGGTGCCATGAGGTGTTCCTCAGAGTGGAGCCAGAGTGGTGCCATGAGGTGCTCAGGGCTTTGGGCTGTAATGGGAGTGTGGTCACAGGGAGCACTTCCTTCCCCAGAGCTCCCCCATACCTGTGATTGGATGCTTCCAACTCCATTCCAAAGACTTGAGCCAGAGCACAGGGAAGTTCTGCCCCACTCCTTAACCTGTAACCTGTAACCTGCTGTGTGACTTTGGGCCAGTCCCTCTGCTCTGCTGGTGACTCGGTTGCCCCAACAAAGATGACTTCAAAATGGAAGCACCAGGCCTCTGCCATAGGCATCAGTATTAGTCTGTGACTCATTCTTTTCGTGGTAATGCTCCAAAGGCCAGGCAGGTTAAGGGGCTTCTGATGGGAACAGGAGACGGGGTCACACGTGTGACCCCTTGTCTCTAGATGGTAGCTGCTGAGAGGACAATGCACCCAGGGCCCCCACACCTTTCAGACATTTCAAGAGAAATCAGAAATACATATTCAATATATATATATATTTTTTTTTTCGAGACCAGGTTTCTCTGTATAACAACTCTGGCTGTCCTAGAAATCACTCTGTAGACCAGGCTGGCCTCAAACTCACAGAGATCCACCTGCCTCTGCCTCCCGAGTGCTGGGATTAAAGGTGTGCATCACCACGCCCAGCTATTTAATATTTTTTTATGTGGTTTTAATTTGGGCCTCATGGAACCTCAAACTTGCTATGTTGCTGAGGCTGGTCTTAGTTTCCTGATCCTCCTGCCTCCACCTCTGAAGTGCTGAGATTACAGGTGTCCACTACCACACCTGGCTCAGATTTCTTGGTTATTAATGTTAGAACCAGATGCAAGATGATTGGCACACACCATATGAGCTATAGATGTCTGGGACCTGCACCCCTCCCCTTGGCAGCCTGCGGTTTGACTTTAGGTTGTGGATACAAATCCCAAGGGTGTGTGGGACTCTAGAGAGACCCTGTTGATCAAACACCATGCAGTGTGAGCAAGCTAACAGTTATTTCCTTTGCAGCTCCAATAGGGGAGGTAGGAGGAGAGCCCTGGGCTTTTGCAGGAGCAGAATGGTCAGGGGAGGCTGTGGCCAGGGATGCCCCATCCCGCCAAAGGGACCTACAGCCAACACTGGATCCTGTTTGACAGGCAGACAAGAGGCCAGCAGAGGGCAAGGCTGAGAGCCCACTCAAGGGCCGACTGGTGACTTCATGGCGAATGCCCGGGGACCGGCCCACACTGTTCAATCCGTACCTGCTGTCTCTGGGGGTCCTCAGGTGGCAAAGGGTAGGCTGGCTCCTGAAGGGTTGGAGGGGTGAGGGTGGATAGAGAAGGGAAGGGACGGAAGAGGCTTCCGTTAACCAAGAGAGAATGGGGGCTGAGAGGGAGGGGTAGGGGAACCTAATGGAAGGAGAGGATGCTCCAAAAGCTCTGCCAGCCACTGGAGGGTGCAGAGCACAGATCCTGCGAGCTTTTAGGATGAAGGATGCTTGGGTGATCTCTAATCAGTAACTGCTAGCCTGGGCCAGTTTCACAAACATCTGGCCTTACGTAATCCATCTCCTGCCCAGAGAGGCCTGTAAACACTGGGGCCTCTGGTTGGGGCTTCCTCCAGGGCAGGGGGAGGAGGTAGCTTTGATTTATTCTCTCCTGCCCCTTCACAGCCGGCAAGAATCTACCAAGGGCTGGCTGGTTTCAGGGGTCAAAAGCACACTTGTACTTTCCGGTTGGTGCTGGGCCATGACACTATAGGGCCCTTGGAGGCAGATGCCAATTTTACAGAGTGAGCACTGGGGCTCACAGAAATGAGGAACAGCCAGATTATCAGTGGGCTGATTTTGCAGTCTCAAGTGAGAGAGTTACAGAGAAAGTCGGGGCACTGGATGTCACATCTGTCACATCTGTCAGCAGGAGTGGATCATGCTGCTGCCTGGGGCTAAGGGAAGAAGCTCTTGATGCACAGAGGCTGCAGCGGAGGGGAAGTGTGGTTTAGTGTGCTTCCCATCTGTGTTACAGATTCCTCCCTGCCAGTCTCTACAGGCAAGGGCATCCATGGGAGCCAGGCAAACATGGATATCTGGGTGCAGGGGTCCTTTGAGCTGTGGGCAGGATTTGCCTTATCAAACTAACTAAACGTCATCAATACACAGCAGGGCTGGGAGGAGTGGCAGGGAAGGGGTGGAGAGAGGGGTGAGAGAAGTGGGGATTATGATAATGGCAGTAGTAACCAGCACTATTGTGCATATTCTGTGCACCACCAGCAATTATTGCGTACCTACTATGCTCCCCAGGCCCATGTCCCATGCAGGATGTGCCTGACTGTATTTGGTCCTCATCTCCAGGACAATTAGATTCATGTTGTCCACACACTGATAAGGAAGTGGAGTCTCTTGTTCCATGTCACACATGGGTGCATCTGAGATGCAAACCTTGCTCTGACAGACCTGAGCACCACATAGTTACAGATCCACCCCTGTGACATTGCCCTCCCACAGCCCTCTGGCCTAGTTACCCACTGTGCTCCCTTCCAGATATGTGGCCACTGAGGCTTGGTGAGTCTGGGGGCAATGATCATTTTTTCTGGGGACTAGAATTTTAAGTACCAGAGACAGGACTGCCTGGGGCCTCCCTGAGGATTGCTGAAGAGCCAGAAAGCCAGCTGGAATTCTATCTCTGCTCCTACCTGGCTAGGTGCTCTCCAGCCATTGTCTTCTTTCCTGAGCCAAACCTTACAGTCTTCAGTAGAGACATGGCTTGACACTGAAAGTCCCCAAAGCATGAGGGCGCCAGTCTTTGCCAGCATAAGTCACTTCTTGGTTCCTGAAGCTCTGCATCTCTCATCTGCTGTGATGAGAGGGTGAGCTGTGGGCCCTTCATTCATGTATCTATTCAGTTAATCCACGTTTACTGAGGATATACTGTAGGCTAAGGCTATGGGCTAGCCTTCAAGATAGAGAAAGCCATGCTCCACTCTTGCCCACAGGAAGCACGTAGAGGTAAATACAGTGACAGGCACCTGGGTAAATGACACTGTGGCAGAGGAACGGGCAGGCACAGAGAACATTAAGGAGGGGGTAGATACAGGGAGCACTCAACAAAGGTATAGATTCAGAGAGCATGGGGCAGGGAGACACATGTCTGGAGCCCTGGGTGAAGAGCAAGGTGTAGAACACAAGGAAAAGGGAGACAGACATAGGGAGTCTTAGGCAAGGGGATGAGCATAAGGAGCACTGGGCCAGGAATCAGATGCAGGGAGCACTGTACGAAGGGTCAGATGCAGGGAGCACTGTACGAAGGGTCAGATGCAGGGAATAGAGGGCAAGGATTTTTTTCCCCTAGTGCTGGGGATGGAACCCAGAGCTCTGTGTGTGCCAGGCTATATCATGGAGCTATGTCCCCAGCCCTGCAGGAAACATACTTGGATGAAAAGAGTACTAGGTGAGGAATGGGAGCACTATACAGTGAGTGTCTAAGTTTGGCTGGAACATGTGGCTCTGTTTGGACTGAGGCTTGAAAAGAGAAGAGAATTTTCCAGGCCTTTTTTTTTTTTTTTTTTTTTGGTTTTTCCAACAGGGTTTCTCTGTGTAACAGAGCCTGGCTGTCCTGGACAGCTTTGTAGACCAGGATGGCCTCAAACTCACAGAGATCTGCCTGCCTCTGCCTCCTGAGTGCTGGGATTAAAGGCGTGAACCACCACGCCGGGCTCCAGGCATCAAAACTGTGTGTGTGTGTGTGTGTGTGTGTGTGTGTGTGTGTGTGTGTTCAGAAGGCAGGAAGGGAAGTGTTCCAGAAACGGTAATCTAGAGTACAAAGGTCTAAATTCCAGGGGATTCCAGAAATCCAGCATTGGGTTCTTCATATGAAAGAGTCATGTATAAAATTAGCACAATCCTAGGCAGGTTATAAAGGATACTGACTGGGCAGAATCCAGTGTATTAAGCTGATCACCAGCACTCTAGTCCTTGGGTTGAGGTTACCAGAAGGTGAACTCAGTGGCCAGGAGCCAGGGTTTGCTGCTTTCCATGCCCAGGCCCCTAGTGGTAGGGAGTCTTTCTTCTCACTCTCTCTCCAAACACTGCCAACCTTTGAGGAGTGCAGGCGTGAGTGGGAGTGAGCATATGGGTAGCAAATGGCCAGTGTTTAGAGTAAGTGCACTTAACATGTGGATTTGTGTGTCATGGTGGGGAGATGACTAACTTCAATAGAGATGTTAGGACAAGAACTCAGCTCACTGGGCCTTTGACTCTTCATCTGTGAAGTGGGCAAAGACCCAGAGTGTCATAGAAATTACAGAACACCATACACAACTATTTATTTAGTTTTTGAGGCAGGGTCTTGATATGAAGCTTAGCCTAGCTTTCAAGTCACTACTTGTGGTGATCCTCCTGCCTCTGCCTCCCAAGTGCTGGGATTAGAGGTGTGTACCCCCATGGTTGATTTCTTGTTTTGTTTTTGACAGGGTCTTGCTCTGTAGCTCAGGCTAACCTAGAATTACATATGTTGGCCAGGCTGGATTGGAACTCTTTTTTTTTTTTTTTTTTTTTTTCGAGACAGGGTTTCTCTGTGTATCCCTGGCTGTCCTGGACTCACTCTGTGGACCAGGCTGGCCTCGAACTCACAGTGATCAGCCTGCATCTGCCTCCCGAGTACTGGGATTAAAGGGGTGCGCCACCATGCCCGCCCTGCTGGATTGGAACTCTTGATCCCCCTGCCTCACCCTCCTACTCAGCCTATACCAAAATGCCCAGCAAGAGCAATCAAAGCCTTTGAACCCGAAATCAAGATGGCAGAGTATCTGAAAGGGCAAGTAATCCAGGCTTCCTGGCCCACACCTAACGGCAGCTAACTAGAGATGGAGAAGTTGTTTTAATTACTTGATTTGGTTAACACTCATAGGTGATCACATCAACTCATTTGATACCAAAGGTGAGATTGAGGCACAGAGTACTCAAGTACCTTGCTTAAGCTAACAGGGTTGGGTACCACCACACAAGATCCAGGGCAATCAACAACAAATACCACCAATGTGCCTCCTCACCTCAGGACCACACTGAGTTTCCACATGCAAAGAATATTTAATACATTGATAAGCGAGCTGGGAACATGAGCAACAGGTGCACACCCACACCCAGGAACCCAGCACTTCTTAGCGGAAAGTCCAACTTGGGAAACGTACTTGGGCATTTCGAGAAAGCTCGACGTCGCTATCTACCACCCCAGAACTCAATTTATGCGCAGCTAAATTGAGAATTGCTAGAATTCTCTCCTTACTCTTTCTCAACCTCCCTCCCTGAGACCTCGGGCAAGCGGCTCCATCTTTGAACCACTGAGGTCTCCTGGGTAAAGCAAAAACAAATGAGCCCTCATCTCAGGGGAGTACCAATGCCAACTCCGCAGGTAACCAGTGGGGCTCGCTGAATCCTGTACTCCTTTCGTTCGCCTTGCAACACAGGCGCCGTGGCCCGGGGCATCAGGGTGCATCAGTCACTCCGACCGGGAAACTCAGGCTAGGCTCTCCGTCCGTCCGCCCTCCTCCGCCCCAGCCGTGCGACGGGACTGCCCCGCCCCTGCGCTGTCGCCGGCGGAGTCACCTGCACACTGGCCCTTCCTTCCTGCGAGCCGCCGTCCGGGGCCCGGCCCGCCCCGTCGCACAGGCCCCGCCCCCGGCCCGGCCCTCGTTCCCATTGGTCCTCCAGCCGCCCCCGCCACTGTTTGCCCCGGCTTCCAGGACGCCTATTGGTTCCTCCGGGTCCTCCCAGGAAGTTTGAAAAAAAAAAAAAAGTTTTATGGGCGGATGGAAGGGGCAGGGGCAGCTCCGGGGAAGGGAAGGGCTGGAGCTGCGGCGGCCAGCGGCCGAGAGGGGCGGCGGGCTGGGTGCGCCGCGGAGCCCGGCCCGAGAGTCCCGTGCAGCGTCCCCGGGCGGCGGCGCCATGACGGTGAGTGGCCCTGCCTGGGACCCGGCGAGCCCGGGAGCCGAGTGCTGGGCAGTTCGGTCCAGGCTTCCCCCTTGGTCGCCTGCCCTCCCTCTGCGTAGCCCGTGCCTTGGTGGGCACTAGTCACTGACAGACTCGGGCGACACCTTCCCCTGCCCCCTGGCCCGCTTGGTGGGAGCCCGAGTCCCCCCAGGCTGTTTGGCTTGGGCCTAGGAAGAGGTGCTCCCGGCCTTGGACTGGTCGCTCTGACCTGATCTGGACTGGGATGGATGTCCAGCCCATGTGGGCTCTGGCCAGAGGTTGGGGGATCCGGCCCCGCCCACCCCACTGTTAGGAGTCCGCTCTGGGGCAGCTGAAACTGAGTGAGTCCGGCTCTGGGCGCTGGGGCCTTGGGCGGGGTCAGAGGTTTCAGTTTCTCTTGGAGGTGGGCTCTACCAAGACTTGTCAGTCAGTAGCTATGCACTGATCATCCTGTGGAATCTTAACAGTTGAGAGCACTGTTCTCCCCATTTCACAGCCAAGTGAATTGAGACTTGGGGAGGGGCGCTGGTGAGGTGTCCCGAGTGTAAAAGAAGAAATAGCCTCTTTTCCAGACCTGGCAATGAAGTTGGGGCTGTTTTTGATTTCTGGCTAGTGCCCCAGAAAGGCTCTGGGAGTCTGGTGGCCCTCCTGGGGTTGGGAGGAGGGTGAACTGGGTGTGTATGCACATGCGCAAGCCTGCCTTCTACTGAGTGTAGGCCTAGTGAGGGGTGGGCTGTGCTCCTGGGGGCGTGGTCTGTGAGGCCTCTGCGCTCTCTCTCTCTCTCTCTCTCTCTCCTCTCTCTCTCTCTCTCTCTCTCTCTCTCTCTCTCTCTCTCTCTCTCGTGTGTATGTATCTCTGTGTATCTCTGTGTGTGTTGACCTGGCTCTGTTGCCTGGACTTCCTCGACCTCCCCACATCCTGCCACCTCCCAACTGGTCTTTCCTGGCGTCAGCAGCCTCCCCTTCCCTGTTAGGGAGCAGAGGGATGTTGGGGGAGGAGTTGAGTCAGTGTCCTGGGCTGGGGGGAGGTGGTGGTTGCCTGGCCCAGGGGGTGCCTGCCAGATCCTAAACTGGGAGCTTTCAGAGTACCAGATTGATCCTTTCAATCTTGATGATACCATCTCTAATTGTACAGTTGGGGAAACTGAGTGAAGGAGTGAAATATAGCCCTGGTGACACAGTTTGGCCTTGGCTAGGCCAGAATTTATGTTCTAGTCAGTCTCAGTTTGCTCTCTGGGGAGAGATAAGAAATGTACACAGTTACCACTCCCAGGAAGCACGTGCTAAGCAAGGGTGAGTCTGCTAAGCGCCACAAATGTGCCTGTATCCTGAACGAGGGGTGCCAGGAGGAGGGATAGTGCATCCCTGCTGGGAGGAGGAGGGCTTCCTGAGGGAGTTGCCCTCTGATTAGATGACTTTGTCAGCCGGCAATGGAATGTGGAGGAAGGGGTGTGTAGATACAGGGCTAATGGCAGTCTCTGGGATGCTGAAAACTTAGAGAAGGGTCCAGGAAAGGACCAGACCAGAAGCAGTGGGGAGCCATGAATGGTTTGGAGCAGGGAAGAGGCTTGTGATAACCATTCACAGTGCTCACTGGGCTCCCCCTGGGCACCCTTCAGATTTGAGTCTGCTTCAGGTCTTCTCAGCCTTCACACTCTGTTCATGTCTGCAGACCATCTCCCTTACACACACACACACACACACACACCCAGCTCCTAGCTGAGTGCTCTGTACGGTCGAGCGGCACAGGACGGGGCTGGGTAAGAGAGGCTCCAGGGAGCCAGTGGATCGGGCCTCTTTCGCATTTCGCCTTAGCCTGTTAACTGTGTTAAGGAGCCTCATTCTGCAGCCACTGCTGGGCATCAAACTATATTATTTGTGCTGCTTGTTTGCTGTCCGCCTCCTAAGCTCCTCCCACCAGGGCGGGGCCACGGCTCTCGTTCACGGCTGATGGCTTGCCCTTGAACAGTACCTGCTGCCTTTAGTAGTCACCAGGACTTTTCTTTCTGCTGAGACTCTGAACCCTTTTCTTGAACTGGATCAGCCCATCTGGAGGGAAAACTACCAGCTGGTCTTGCTGGCAGAGGATGGGTGGCTGAGCCTGAATAGCTGGGGAGGTGGTGTACCCTCCAGATACGGCTAGTCTCTGTGTGTGTGTGTGTGTGTGTGTGTGTGTGTGTGTGTGTGTGTGTGTGTGTGTGTGTGTGCCTCTGTGTGTGTGTGTACCTATGTACCTGTGTGTGTGTGTGCACACCTTGTGGAGGAAGCTAGAGGTTGACTTTGAGTAGGCAGGGTCTCTCTCTGAATTTGGAGCTTTCCAGTTTAACTGACAGCCTATGACAGTCCCAATGCATCAGGGTCCTCTTCAGGGGTCTGTGGGAGGCAGCTGGGGGCAGCAGGCAGGTTCTGTGGGGTAAGTACTGAGAAGAGGCCTCAGAGATGCAGTTAAGCAGGTCTGAACGCATGAGCAGGGCCTTGGCTTGGTCAGCAGAGGAGGAAGCCTAGTATTTCAGGTTGAGGACATGGCAGATGTAAGCAGCTTTGGGGAGGGTTGTCCCCGTGTGCGTGTGCTGGGGACGTGTGGGCCCAGTGTGGATGGAACAGTTGGGGTAAAAAGGCAAGGGCAGGGCAGACTGGCATGAGAGATTGAGACATTTGATGACCTCATTAAAAGGGTCCCCTTGGCTATATGTGATTAGAAGGGGCTGCAGCTATGCCTGAGGTGACAGGCAGGAATGACCTGTGCTACTGGTTGGGGAGGAGGGCATGAGAGCCTATGGGTGTTCCTCACACTGGTCTTGCTGGTGGAGAATGGGTGGCCGAACCTGAATAGCTGGGGAGGTGGTGTACCCTCTGGATGCGGCTTGTCAGTGTGTGTGTCTGTGCCTGTGTGTGTGAATCTGTGTGTGTGTGCACACCTTCTGGAGGAAGCTAGAAGTTGACTTTAAGTGGGCAGGATCTCTCACTGAATTTGGAGTTTTCCACTTTAACTGACGGCAAGCCCCAGGGCTCACCTTCCTTCGCTAGGATTATAGGCATGTACCATCGAATCCAGCTTTTTATGTGGGTGCCAAGGGTCCAAATTCAGGTCCTTGTGTTTGTGTGGCCCATGCTCCCTAGTGGCCCATGCTCCCTAGTTCTTGTCAGATCTTTTAACCCTGCCCATAGGTTCCACTCCCAGAAGGATTAAACAGTCACTTTGCTGGTCTTCTATCCCTGAAGTTGCCACACTAGGTCACCAAACCTGACATGCCTCCATTAGTACTGGTCATGGTCACTGGCTGCTCTGACTATATTACATTCTGTCCCCTTGAAGACTGGGGTTGGGGCAGAACCCCTAAGTCATCTGCCACATGAACCAGGACCTGGAGTGGCCGCACATGTGGTGAAGGGAGGTGGTCCCTGCCACTCAAGTTCTTTTGTTTTCTTTTGCTTTGTTTTTAATGATGTATTTATTTGTTTTATGTGCATTGGTGTTTTGCCTGCATGTATGTCTGTGTGAGGGTGTCGGATTCTCTAGAACTGGAGTTACTGCCATGTGGGTGCTGGGAATTGAACCCAGGTCCTCTGGAGGAACAGCTAGTGCTCTTAAACACTAGGCTATCTCTCCAACCTCTGCCACTTGTTATATAGCACTCCGGGCCCTGTCTGTCATTGTGCCTGGAGGCCTTCTCCTTTGGGTCAGTCCCATGGTGCCAGCTTCACAGACCCAGCCCTGAATTTTGGCTCCTTGGGGCCAGTGTGAGGAGATCTGCCCCAAAGCACAGGAATTTATGCAAGGAAAGTGGAAGATGTTTATACACAGCTTCTCCTGAGACCTGTTGTGGCTAGGCCTCTCTTCCAGGTCCTGAGGCTGTAGGGGTGGGAGGTCCCTGTTGAAGGGAAAGGGAGCCAGATAGGGCTGGTGACTGTCTTCAGTCTTAGCTGGGGATCATCCTGGGTTGCCTTGTCACTGATGGCAGACAGTCTGACAGAGTAGAAAGCAAACAGGACAAACACAGCCTCAGGGTTTCCGGGCTTGGAGCACAGCCCACCTCCTCCCTCAGACAGGTATGCAGGGTGAGGGAGCCCCAACCATGGCTGTGGGTGGTTGTAGGTGTTCATACTACTGACCTAGGACTCTCTAAGCACACTTACTCTACCTGAGGAAAATGGGGTTCTCTAGAGGAGAGCAGGCCCACAGAGATGGCCAGGTCAGGTGGCTCTGGTTTCCAGCTGCCACTGCCACCCTGCTGCACCATCCCACTCACTGACTGCCTTCACGCAACCAGACACCTTGGCCCAGTGAGGCTCACTCGATGAAGACTCTGATAGGTGGGCTCACAGCCATGGCAACAGGTGGCCATCTCCTCCCTGCCAGCCTGTTTGGCCCATCCTGTTCTCCCTGCCAGTGGACAGGAACAGAGGCTACTGAAGGACAGGGACCTAGACAGGAGAGAGCCCCAGTGGCCAGCAAGGGATTTGTGCATGGTACCCTCCAGATGGGCATCAGGAAGATGCCAGGACAAGCAGCTTCATGTAGGCTGGGCAGAGATATCTAGCTCACAGACTTCTTGTGGGACATGCTACAGCTGGGGGCTCCCAGACTCCAGGGCTTTGTCTCCCTGGGCAGGACCTGCCAGGTAGGGCTTGCCAGGATTGTGGTGCCATGGCCTGTCTGAGGAAACCTAGGTGAAAGAGGCCCTAAATATCTGACCTCAACCTGGTCCTGGCTCAACTTTCTAGGGTCATCTCTAGGAGCTGAGGGAAGGGCAGGAATGGCGGCTTGGGTAGAGCATCAGCTTGCATTTCACACGGTCCTCCTGGATCTTGTTGAAGAAGACTTGGACATTTGCTAGGCCATTTCTCAGGGCTACCCTCTGGACTCCCTAGGACTCTCTTTATAGGCAAAGTTCCTTTGGTCTCTCTCTCCCCATCTTGGTTGGGGCCGGGGAGCTTAGACATCTGGGGAGTGTTTTAGCCACTCAGCCCAGCCTCTTGGCACTCCTCTCAGAAGATGCTGGGGAAAAGGTCCAAAGCTGTTTATCTCAGTGGCTGGGGGCCTGCTTTTTTCTGCTTGATTTGGGGGAAGTTCTCTGGGTCCTTTGCCCTCTTCATTGGTCTTACAGGGCCTCAGTGTCACTGGACTAGGGCAAGATGACTGTCACACTCCCTCCTAGCAGCACAGTTGGCTTGCTTACTGAGTCTGACTGTTTGCCTTCTCACCTACCTATAGCCCGATCTGCTCAACTTCAAGAAGGGATGGATGTCGATCTTGGATGAGCCTGGAGAGGTAGGAACCTGGGCTGGAGGGGAGAGTTTGGCCTGGTCTGATGCCAGGCTTCTGTGGAAAGGCTCTTGGGGTAGGCATGAGGTCTAAGATGAGGGCCAGGTGAAACCCGAAAGGAATCGAATTTCTGGTCCAGGGAAAGGGAGGCCTAGCTTAGTGAGTGCTGGATAGGGACAGGTTGCTGGCTGTCAGTTTCCCCATCAGTCTTAACACACATGTCACAGGATGGAGCCTCTCTGCCATGCACACACCCCAGCTCTCACCAGGAATATCTTGGCTCTCCTTCTTCATGACAATGCTGGCTAGGAATCTGAGGGTCTGGGGTGAAGGGTCCATAGAAGCCTGAGTTGTGCTGATTTCCAGACACTGGGGCACAGACCAGGGCCACACCTGTCGGTGGAACAGCAGCCTTGGTCCTGGGTCTGTGACATTCGTATGATGGTCACTGTATTGAAGAACCAGAAGCCTGTATTGCCTGAGCTGATGAGCTCAGCTCATCACCCCTCCATCCATCTAGTCTAACGTGTCTGTCCTTGGAAATAACTGAAGCAGCATGTTCATGATCACCACCAGCTCTGCTCTTTGAGCTGCCAGGCAGACTGGAGGCTGGGAGCTAAGCTGGTTCCCTGCCTATTCTGCCTGCAAGCGCCTAAGGCTCAGATCTGAGTGCAGCCTGTATGCCGGGTAGGGCTCAGAGCCAAGGGGAATCGCATTGTGTTTCCTGCCCACGCGCTTTATTTGCTGCAGCCAGCAGCCTTCTGTCCCTGCTGCCTGCTCACAGGCTCTCAGTGGCTGCTCTCCAGGCTCACACAAGGCCTGGCGCCCTGCCAGTGACCCCTTCCTGGCCTCCCTACCCAAGGTCCCTGGAGGGCAGAAGGATTACGGGCCCCACCCAGAAGTGGCCGTTACTCATGCTTCTTCAGAAGATTTTGGAATGTCCAAACTGGAAGGGCCTTGGGAGCGCAGCTAGCACAGCCCCTTGTACACAGATAGGAGTCAGGCCCATAACAGTGAGATCTCTTTCGGACTGAGCGATGCCTTGGGCAGACCAGGCCTACAGCCTGGTACCTTGAGCCCACAGAGCTCCATGCAGCTTCTGCTGCATAGTGACAGAATAGGCCTAGATGACCAAGAAACAATTTTCCACAGAGCCAACCCCACTTTGTAGAGACAGTGAGGGCCCAAGTAGTATCTTAGTCCACTTCAGGGACAAGATTGTTCCAGGGGCTGGTGTTTTTGATCTGTCCCCAAGATCCTGTGCCACATGCCATGAGAGACACATGAAGGACCATCCTCGATGTAGTTAAAATACTGAAGATCCAGGAAGTGGTGGCACTTGCCTGAGGGCACATAGGAAGGCAACACTGGCACTCTGGGTTTTTGGCACTCAGGGGAGACAGCATGGAAAAAAATAGAAAGCAAGCTGGGTGTTGTGGCGCACACTTTTAATCCCAGCACTTGGGAGGCAGAGGCAGGCAGATCTCTGAGTTCCAGACTACCCTGGTCTACAGAGATAGTCCCAGGGCTTCATGGAGAAACCATCAGCGGGGAGGGGGAGAAGAAAAAGAAGAAAGCATCACCCTCAAATGCTACAAACTGTATCATGTCTTTAAGGAACAAAAACAAGAGACAGCCTAGACAGGGTTGGTGGTGTAGGGGGAGCCCCAGGAGGGCTAGCCTGGGAGACACTGGTCCTAACAGTAGGCTCATTCCAACTGGCATTCCAGTAAAGTGGCCAGAGCCTGGGGTGAGGCTGAGGTTCACATGTGGGATGTCAGATTTGTCTGCCCATCCCTGTCCCACCTGGCTTTCTGGCCTAAGAGAGGTACCACAGAGACACTCAAATTGCAGAATCACAAATGTGAGGAGGTTTAACCAACACATTCTCACACTGGAACGTGTGTGTAACCAGCCCACAGCACAGATGAGGAAGCAGCACTCAGTCCCTTGCCCCAGGACTCTTTCTAGTCCTTCTGTGTGAAAGATCTTTGTCCTTAATCCTGTGTCAATCCAATAGGCATGTGGAAAAAGACCCTTCCAGAGGTCTGGCCCCATTTAGTCATTTAGTCACTGACTTAGGCATTCCGCTTCCCAAAGCCCTGCCCCTTTCCTCCTCTGCACGGGAGGAAGGGCACATGCTATGCCCAGCTTTGATGTGTTGAGAGGGTCTGGAATGGGGATACTTCAGTTGATAGAGTGGTTGGCTACCAAGCAAGATGCTGGGCTTGACCCCCAGCATCACACAATCCAGGCATGATGGCGCATGCCTGTAATTCTAGTGCCCAGAAGGTGAAGGCTGGATGATCAGAAGTTCAGGCAGGGCCAGCCAGACAGTTTGGCTGGTAAGGTGCTTGCCATGGCAAGCCTGGTGACCTGAGTTGATTCCTGAAATCTAGGAAGGGTAAAGGTGAAGGGAAGAGAGCTGTCTCCACAGAGACATCTTATGCCCCTGTGGCACATGTCCTGGTCATCCTGGCTCCGTGGAGAGTTGAAAGCCAAGCCAGGTGTGGTGGTGCACGCCTTTAGTTCCAGCACTCAGGAGGCAGAGGCAGGCAGATATCTGTGAGTTCAAGGCCAGCCTGGTCCATAAAGTGAGTCCAGGACAGCCAAGGATATACAGAGAAACACTGTCTTGAAAAAACAAAAAAACATTAAAAGAGAGAGAGAGAGAGAGAGAGAGAGACAGAGTTGAAAGCCAGCCTGAGCTACATGCACAACCCTGTCTCAAGACACTACAAAAACAGTAACATGGGGGTGCTAGCACACCAAAGAAAAGCTCACAGGGTGGGCCACAGAAAGCCTAGTTACTGAGGAGGGGCCAGTCCATTTCATAACTGCCTTGGCTTTAGATCTGCCTTTCTGAGCTGTGACTTCCTTCACACCCCTCAAGTGTGAGAATGGGGGCAGAGGATGGGACAGGCACACACAGGGTCCTTCCTCCTCCCTACCCTTCCCTCACTATCTCCTCCTTCACAGTGGAAAAAGCATTGGTTTGTGCTGACGGATTCAAGCCTCAAATATTACAGAGACTCCACTGCTGAGGAGGTGAGGTGCCTGGGTGGTGGGCCCTGGAAAGGGCTGGAGTCCATGGCTGAGGTCTGTGGAGTGGGGCCTAAGGTGGATCCTCTTACTTTAGGCAGATGAGCTGGATGGCGAGATCGATCTGCGCTCCTGCACAGATGTCACCGAGTACGCAGTACAGCGCAACTATGGCTTCCAGATCCACGTGAGGCTGCATGGAGATCTGGGAGGTGGAGGGTGTACCCCGAGGGCTGGGGCAGGTGTTGACCTGACTCTCATTTACCCTCAGACCCTCCTCTGCCAGTCAGCAGTTCTGATGCCCACACTTACCATGCCTAGGGAGACCTGGTGCCAGGCACTTTCCACAGGCTGGCAGAGGGGTTTCGCACCCTCTCCCCACTTGACCTTATACACCCCCCTGGGAAAGATGCACCACCTCTAAAGGGGAGGGAACACAGGGCTGGCCATGTGGCAACCAACATGCAGGGTGCCCTTACAGACCACGGATGCCATTCATACATTGTCGGCCATGACCTCGGGCATCCGGCGGAACTGGATAGAGGCTCTCAGGAAGACTGTGCGTCCTTCTGCAGCCCCAGATGTCACCGGGTATGTGTCCGGCTGGGCTGGGGCCCTGGGGGAGTGATGATGTCGTGTCCCTGAATGGGGCTCTGTGTAGCAAAATACAAAGAGAACAACATGTGTCCTTTGCTATTGGGAGATCTGCTGAGAACTTAGGGTTTGAGCTGCTGTCTCATTATGTTCCCCTACATTCTAACAGCGGGAAGAGGTCCTGGTGATTTCAAGAGGAGGCTTGAGAGGCAAAGCTGGCCCTTCTGTCTGTTCTGTGGCCTCTGCACATGACTGCCTCTGGCTGCTGCAGTACATGGCAGGGGACTGTTTGTTATCGGATGGCAGTGTGTGTGGAGCTGAGCTTTGCAGCTGCTGGGCAGAAGAAACAAAGTGTGACTGTAAAGGGATGCAGGCATGAGTTCCCCAAGCTGAACAACCATGGGGACTTGGCTTGGGGACTCATGCCTGCATCTCTTTACCGCCGTACCTGTCATGTTGGCTGTTGTGCCTGCACCTATGTAGGCGTGTGTCCAGGGCCCTTGGTGAGTGAGTTCTGCAGAACTGTGCTGTTGGGCTGTTGTTTAGTATGGAGGTTGGAGTGCTCTGCAACATTAGCCCGGAAGTGTGCCATGCAGGCCTGGTGCAGAGCTCAGACCACAGTCCTCAGCTCACAGCTTGGCCATCAGGTCAGAGGGCACTGCTGAACTGCTAAGGAAGCCCTTTAGAGGGAGTTGCTTCTACCCATCCCCCCCAGAATGTGATCACATGATTACATCGCTGCAGGGGATGCTGGGAAGTGTAGTTTGTAACTCAATGACTGACTGCAACTGAGCCACCACTGTCACTCAGTGTCTCAAAATTCTGTGGTCTGTTCACTCAGATTTCAGCGTCCCCCTTCATCAGTGCCTACTCTGAGCCCCTTAAGCATTTTTAAGGTTTCTTTTGTTTTATGCCAGTGTGTGTTGCCTGTATATCTATATCTATATCTATATATGTATGTATGTATGTATGTATGTATGTATGTATGGGCCCCATGTGCTTGCAGTGTTCATGGAGCTCAGACGTAGGCTTCAGAGCCTCTGGGTTGTGAACAGCCATGTGAGTGTTGGGAACCAGACCCAGGTCTTCTGCAAGAGTAGCCAGTGCTCCTAACTTCTGAGCCATCTCTTCAGCTCTTTGCGCATTTTGGTTTTGTTTTATGCCTTTAATAACGCGTGCATCACCATTTGCAAAGGATCACTGAGCCCCGATATCCATGCTATGTGAGGCATTGCTGTCCCTTGTTAGATGCAGTAACTGGGACTACAAGAAGGGATCTGCTGGCAGATGATCTTGCTAGGGTCTTCCCAGGGTCTGATAATAATAACTTGAGTTGTAAGTCTCAACCTCGAGGCAGGACTGCTTGCTCCCTGGGGTCAATGTCCAGCCTCTGGCCTGGGGCCTGGCATATGAATAACCCCTCTGAAAGTGTTTCTATGAGACTGAGTGGACCAAGATTACCCCCTGACATGGCTCTGCTGATGTCCTAGGCTCTCAGAATGCAATAAGGAAAACACACTGCATGGCTATGGCACCCAGAAGGGCTCCCTGAAGATAGGGGAGCAGCGGACAGGCTCTGAGGTTGTCAGCCGGGGTGGTCCTCGCAAGGTGGATGGACCACGGCAGTCACTGGACTACGTGGAGCTCTCGCCATTAACACCAAGCTCCCCGCAACGCGTGCGCACTCTGTCCCGCTCCACTCCTGAGCGACCAACCAAACAGGAGGATCTGGAGCGGGACCTGGCACAACGCTCTGAGGAAAGACGCAAATGGTTCGAGTCTACGGACAGCAGGACCCCAGAGACACCCAGTGGTGATGGGCCTCGACGGGCCCTGGGCGCTCCCCTGACTGATGACCAGCAGAGCCGGCTCAGTGAGGAGATTGAAAAGAAGTGGCAAGAATTGGAGAAGCTTCCCCTGCGGGAGAACAAGCGGGTGCCACTCACTGCCCTGCTCAACCAAGGCCACAGCGAGCGTCGTGGGCCTTCCAGTGACAGCCATGAGGCCCTGGAGAAGGAGGTAGGCCTGTATTTCCTTTAGCTTCCCACTCTGGTATCAGTGTGCATGGTGTGACATTGGCCTTGCATCCCTGCAGTGATGAGGAGCTCACCCAGCTGGCACCTCAGGCTCCTCACAGGGGGCTGGCTCTTTCCCTGTCCCTTAGCATTGCCTTTGTTTTGTATGGCTTTGTCTTTGTTCTGTCCTTAACCACAGGGAAGAGACATGAGGAGAGGTGGAGAAAAGGCAATTCACTGTGTGGCTTTGACATCCTGAGCCTTGTTGCGTGCCTCTGTGCCCTCCTTGGCATCTGATCTGCTAGGTTTCACTGCCTATCTCACATGTGGGAAGTGGGGCACAGGGATGTCGCCCCATTACCTTCATGGGATGATAGATATTGTGACTACAGGGTGCTATTCCAAACCTTGTCTGTTCATCTCTGGTCCAAAGCTCACCCGTGTTCATTGACCTTGCCACCCTGGGCCCAGCCACGATGTCCCTTTGTCTGTACCTCTTGCTAGGACTGCTGGCCCTTCTCCAAACCAGAGCTGTTATGAAGCACCCCAGGGAACCTGGGCTTGTAGCACGTGGAGATGTGGGCTCCTTCCTGCCTCCCAACAGAACCCCTCTCCATTTCAGGGTACCCACTGACCTGTTCCTCCTATGTCCTAGGTCCAGTCTCTCCGTGCCCAGCTGGAGGCATGGCGTCTCCGAGGAGAAGCCCCTCAGAATGCCCCCAGAGCGCAGGAGGACAGCCACATTCCTCCAGGGTACATCTCACAGGTAAGGCTAAGGGACTGCTCTGTGGGGTGGGCCAGGTTTCTGGTTGCTCTGTTGTCAAAGAGTAGCTATGTTTGGGGAGCCCTTTCTGTGTGTGAGAATCATGCTAGGCATTTGCTACACATCATGTCGTTTAATCTCCCCACAGCTGGTGGCCATGATCACTGTGCCCATTTTACAGACAAGGCCACTGAGCTCTGAGAGGGTATGTGACCTGCCCGAGGTTCCCCAGCCTGCAGGTGTCAGAGGTGGGATTTGAGAATGGGTCCAGCTGACTGCAGAGACTGTGTGTGAGTCCCCATGTGACACTCTGCACTTGGATCTCTTCCTTGCTTTATTGTGGGAAAGCGGGAAGCCAGTGGTTCTGGGAGTCACTCTCTTAATACAGGGAGGGGCTTTCCTTGCCTACCAAGGAGGTCTGCGAGACTTGGGAGCCTCCAGTTTGCCCTGAGGAGTTTCCCTGGGACAGCAGTTCTCAACAAGGGAGGGTGACTTTCTCCCTCTAGTACAATCTTGTCGTGTCCCCCCCTTTCCCCTTGGGAAATGACTTTGTCCCCTGGGGATAGTTGTCTATGTCTGGGAGTGATTTTGGTTCTCACAACTGGACAACTAACTCACCGGAAAAAATTGTGTGTGCGCATATATTTATTATAAATTATAAAAAGGTTGTTTAGTATATAATGTACAAATAAAGTATACAATCCTTTTTATTGTGAATTCCATATAGAGATGGATTTTCCTCAGACTGCTTTAATGATCTCTCCATATTCTTGTGGCCATGCTGATTAACAAACATGTGCAGCTTTCATATGTGTGTTGGCTGATATTTTTATGCTGATGAGTAAGATGAAAAGGCGTCGAAACTTCTCAAGATCAGTGCTGTGAGCCAATTTGCTGAACTGAACGACAGCTTCCCATTGATTGAGAATATTCTAGTTAGAATAGATCACCTTTTTTGTTCTACACGAATGTAATTGTAGACATGACACAGTAAGAGGCTCAGTCTGCATTCCTAGCATTTTCTCGTCACCCGCTTACCTCCAGACAATGTAGGAAACAATTAACTGTGTCCCAGTGTGTGACGCTGAGCATTCTCCATGGTGTGAGCCTCCTCCCTGCGATGGGTCAACACTCCACCGTCCAGGTGCAGGGGCCATAAGCAAGGTCAGGGTGCACACACAGTATAAACACATTGTGTTAGTGGGACGGTCTGAGTTCCAGCCATGAGGTTTTCTGTCTTTGTAACTTTTTGTCACTGTGGTAAGATATCCCCGGCAAGAGAAGCTTAAGGGAGAAAGGGTTTCTTTGGGCTCAGGGTCCTTCACAGGAGGAAGTCATGGCAACAGGCACCTGAGGAACTGTCACACCCCAGCCACAGCCAGGAGACAATGAGATGGGTGGCTGTGCTCAGATGCTTTGCTCCCTGTTGTGCAGTCTAGGACCCCAGCCCATGGCGGGGCTGCTCTCCTTATTTTGGTCTCTCCACCTCAGTTAAACTAACGAAGACAGCTCCTCACAAGCCTGGCCAGAGGCTAGCCGTAGGGAATAGTCCCTCACAGGTGTGTTTGGAGGCCTGCTGCCTGGGTGACCGCACAGGCTGCCTAGCTGGTAATTAATGCTGACCTTCGCAACTGCCTTTATTCTCTTACTGTAATCCACTATGAGGACATGTATTTAATTTTTAAGAGGAGTTTTGTTTAACAGCAGACTCCCAGAATTATTCTGAATAATTCAATAGTCAGCCGTCTGTAGTCCGGACCATACACACCAGTGCCAAGATGAGAAGAGAACACCAGGATGCAAGGTGGTTATTGTGAGGAGGTTCTCCGAAAGTGCCCTGAGTGCCTAAGGGTCAGTGGGTGGGGCATTGCTGTGGCAAAGGGTAGGAAGGCAGTTAGTGCCTACAGTGGAGCCTCCAAGGAAAAGACTTGGTCTCATGCAGATGTTGGGAGTTCTCCGGTGACACACAAGGGGATCGTGGCATGCAGTGGATAAGGGGAGGGCAAGGCCCAGACTTGAGGAGCTGGCTGACAACAGATTGGCAGAGGTCTAAAGGCCCTTATGACCAAAGCCTTGGGAGGGCAAGGGAGTCCTTGTGGGACTGGGCCATCACACTAGCAGGGTTGGCTACTGCTGAGTTGTGGGTGGGACGGCAGCTGAAAGGGCAAAAGTTTAGGGGACTGGTGAGGAGGCTACTCTGGGGTAACCTGGGCTAAGGGAGGGTGGAAGCGGCCCAGTGATGTCAAGTCCTGCCATGGATGGGGCCTGCCGTGCAGGCTGGGCTAATACTACAGTGAGAGGGTCACCCTCTCTGGGAGGGTCCATTTGTTGGGATCAGAGCAGCTGTGTGTGTGTGTGTGTGTGTGTGTGTGTGTGTGTGT
>CAJQZJ010000418.1:6943616-6975333 GCA_907164525.1 Lophiomys imhausi | reverse complement strand
TGTGTGTGTGTGTGTGTGTGTGTGTGTGTGTGTGTGTATGTGTTCACTTTGCTATTAGAACCAGCTTTAGAGTTCATAAAAGGAAATGCTTCTTTTTTTTTTTTGGTTTTTCGAGACAGGGTTTTTCTGTGTAACAGCTCTGGCTGTCCTGGACTCACTTTGTAGACCAGGCTGGCCTCGAACTCACAGAGATCCGCCTGCCTCTGCCTCCCGAGTGTTGGGATTAAAGGCGTGTGCCACCACCGCCCGGCCGGAAACGCTTCTTGTACTCAACTGAAAAATGAAAAGCACCACCGTGGCTTCTCAGCATCTCTGAGAAAACTGAGGCCCAGAGTGTGGTGTGACCTTTGAGCTCTAGGCGGACCTGGAGCCTCTGCTTTCTGGTCCACTTCTGCCCCACTGGGCACTTGAAAATCTGCCAGTGCTTTTAGTAAGTTGGGGCAGACTGGGGGCAGATGGGACTGGGGTGGTAAGGGGGGAGATGGGAGTGCTCAGGGAAGAGGGGTGGCTAGGATAGCTGGCATTAGAGAGAAAGGGAACCTTGTAAGTCACATGTCCCTCTCAGGCACAGGAAGAGGTGGTTGGAAACTCAGCTGATCCTGGAGAGCTGACTGCTGGGAAGCGATCCCCCAGCCTGTGCTCTCAGGCTGAGTGGGTGTGCCCCTCTTACAGGGCTGGGGGGCTCACCACTGCAGAACAGCTGGGCCGGGAACTGGGGCTTCAGCACAGGCCCTTGTGAGGCCTCTCTTATCGAGGCTGAGACACACGGTGAAGCATGGCGGAGTATGGTCAGCTCGTCTCTACTCCCTAGGTGGCCTGATCTGTGAGCGGACAGTCAGAGGACAAGAGCAAAGGCCCAGCAGGACAGGAGATACACACACACACATTCAGAACATCTGGATTCAGCCCCTTCCCACTACAAGCCTACTGTGGTCCCAGGATTAGCTGCTGCAGGGAAAGTGGGTGGATGTCTAGAAGAGGGGGAACTGTATTCCTTCATGTGTCCTTCTGTGACTTGGCTTCTCCCCTGCCCTTTTTAGTGACATTAAACTTGTCTTTTTTTTTATTTCTTTTTATGTTTGTGCATATGGTGTGGACATGGATGTGCGTGAGTGCACTTACCTATGTATGCTGATGTGGAGGCCAGAAGTTAATTTGTTTGTTTGTTTTTTAAGACAGGGTCTCTATGTTGCCATGGCTGTCCTAGAACTCACAGAAATCTACCTGCCTTACCTCCTGAGTGCTAGGATTAAAAGCGTGCAACACCACACTTGACCTCTTCACCTTTTTTAGATTTATTTTTATTGCATGTGCGTGTGTGTGCCCGTGCGCATGTATGTGTGCACATGGATGCGAATGTATATCTTGTACATGTGGTATCTACCAAGGTCAGAAAAAAGCTTCAGATCCCCTGAAGCTGAATTCACTGGTGAGCCACCTGACACTTAAGTGCTGAGAACTGAACTTGGGTCTACTGGGAGAGCAGGAAGTGTTAACTACTGATCTCTCCAGGCATCCCCCCCTCTTTTCTTTTTGAGACCAAGTTGCACTATGTAGTCTTGGCTAGCCTGCAACTTGGAATGCAGACAGGCTAGCCTCAAACTCACAGAGATCCAATCCACCTGCCTCTCTGCCTCCCAGGTACTGGGAATAAAGTGCAGGCCACCATGCCTGTCTACACCTTATGTTTTTCAGACAGGGTCTTTCCCCAGACCTAGGGCTTGCCGTGAGCTGGGGAATCTGCCCCACTTCACACCCAGCACTGTGGTTACTACTGTGTTTTTATGTGGGTGCTGACCAAGCTCAGGGCCTTATCCACAGAAAATAGTTTACCCATTCAGCCATCTCTTCAGTCCCCAAACATTTTTTTTAATTATACAAGAAACGTAGCCCAGCGTGATGGCACATGTCTTTACTCCCAGCACTTGGGAGGCAGAGGCAGTCAAATCTCCATGAGTTTGAGGTCAGCCTGGTCTACATAGTGAGTTTCAGGACAGCTAGAGCTACATAGTGAAATCTTGACTTGAAAAACCAAAAATAAAAAAATAAAAAAAATCAATTATACAAGATCTACATTTACTTTTGTTTGTTTGTTTTGTTTTTTCATAAGACAGGGTTTTTTGGTTTTGGGTGGTTTTATATGTGTATGTGTAAGCTCTGGCTGTCCTGGAACTAGCTCTTTGTAGACCAAACTGGCCTCTAACTCGCAGAGATCCACCTGCTTCTGCCTCCCGAGTTCAAGTGCCGGGATTAAAGCCGCCGTGCGCCATCACCACCAGGCCCATATTTATATTTTTCAGAGTAACACCCCAGCATTTGGGAAGCTGAGGCAGGATCCTAAATTGAAGGCCAGCCTTAGCTGGATGCTAAGGTCTTAGGGAAAGACCTTGTCTAAAAAAAAAAAACACAAAAAAACAAAATTCAAATGATGGGCTGGGACTACAGTTCAGTAGTAGACCACTTACCTAGCATGCTCAATGCAAAACTTATCTAGATTAAAGGTTCAAAATGAGCCTCCAAGGGCCATCGAGACAGCTCAGTGGGTAAAGTTCCTTGCTTCCAAGCCTGCTGACCTGAGTTCCATCCCAGGAACCCCTACGGTAGAAGGAGAGAAGCTTTGATCTACACTGGTCACTATGGCATGCACCTACCCAACCCCTAAAAAGAAATGAGCTCCTGGTGCCTGTCCCCAGGCCTGTGTGTACCTCTGCCCACCATTGCGTTGTCTTGATCAGCTTCCTGTGGCCAAGGGGACAAGTTACCACCGACAGCTGACTCGGTGACACAGACTTGCCAGTCACCTTGCTGAAGTCCTACACAGGCTAAAGATGGGGTATGTGCTGGACAACACTCCTTTCATAGGCTGCAGTTGAGATCCTTATCCCCGCCTGGCCTGCTTTCCTGGCCTATGTTCCGCCCTCCTTCATTTCAAAGCTTTTCAGTCACTGCTGCTCTCTTCCCTTCTCTCCTGGTCACGTCTCTAGATTCCTGTCTTCCGCCCTCCTCGTCCATTCCTCAAGTCACCAGATTGTCTAGGACAGCCTTCTGCTTCTATGGTCGACTGACTAGAAGCCTTTAGTTCCTTTTCTCATGGAACAAGACAGTCCCAGGTCATATATGAATATCTTTGGAAGGCTGCTATTCTGCCTGCCACAATATCCTTCCATATTTTTTTGTGTTTTTGCATACCCGGACTGGGGCAGGCAGTGGCCTGTTTTGGAGCCATGACTATTGTCCACAGTCAGTTTTCATTCCACAGCAGTCCACGTGGCATCTCTGTCCTCCAACAGCTGCCTATTGTTCTTTACAGGTTTAGACCCTGTTGCTGGCTCAGGGGTCCCGTCCGTGGTGACCATCTAGGTCACCGTCAGTTTTCAGATTCCCAGCTTTGCTGTAGGAACCCACCTGTCCCCTAGTCTTTGCACACAGGTAGCTTCCTGTCGGATGTTCCTAGGAGTGGACCTGGCCAGGCAAGGGCCAGAGTTGCAAAAACACAGTGATGCCTGTAATCCCAAGCACTCAGGAGACAGAGGCAGGAATGCTGTGAGTTCAAGGCCAGTCTGGGTACATAGCAAGACCCTGTCTCAAAAGATGATGGTTGGGCCATGGTGGCATATGCCTTTAATCCCAGCACTTGGGAGACAGAGTTAGTCAGATCTCTGAGTTTGAGGCCAGCCTGCTGTACAGATCGAGTTTTAGGATAGCCAGGGCTACACAGAGAAACCCTGCTTCAAAAAACCAAAGGGAAGCCGGGCGGTGGTGGCGCACGCCTTTAATCCCAGCACTCGGGAGGCAGAGGCAGGCGGATCTTTGCAAGTTCGAGGCCAGCCTGGTCTACAAAGCGAGTCCAGGACAACCAGAGCTGTTAAACAGAGAAACCCTGTCTCGAAAAACCAAAAAAAAAAAAAAAACCAAAGGGAAAAAAAAGAGAAGATGGTGCTGACAGCAAACTTCCCATACACATTCAGTCACAATGCACCCCAGTAGCAGAAGTTATGGGTCTAATAACTACTTACCATCTTGCCTTCAAAACCATTTGTATGCCATCAGCAGTTCCAGCTCATTTACTAAGCCTCTGCCATGTGACTTGCCCTGGCCTGCACCCCAGGCCTAGGCTGGGTCAGTTGTACATTGTCATCAGGCTATTAGGTCTCTGAAGAAACGGGACCTTGGGAGGCTGCACAGAGGCAGAGCTAGTGGAGGTGTCTAAGATGGGCTGTGGGGAAAGAGAGTTAGGCCGGAAGGAGAGCATTACAGTACAGGCAGAGGACCAGATAGGGTTGGTTTCTAAGTTGTTATTATTGAGGGGGGTGGGCACATGCATGCCACAGAGTGCGTGTGGAAATCAGAAGACAGCTTTTGGAATTGGTTCTCTCCTTCCCTTTTTGTGTATGCCCTGCACTTGAACTGCAGGCCCTTACCTGATGAGCCATTTCACCATCCCAAGAACTGATTTTATAACTCTGAGGTTGCTTGGCAGTGCCAGGCCAGGCAGAGATGGGGTCGTGGGAGCCAGACTTCATCCTGCAAGTGGGGTGTCATTGCAAGGTTTGAAGCAGAAGAGGGGCTGGTGAAGTTTGTGGGTGAGGAGAGTTGGGTGGCAGAAAGAACAGGTAATGAATCACGGTGCAGAACTTCAGAGCAGGGTACTGAGGCTCATGGCCAGGGCAGTGGGGAAACTCTCCTGACCTCCCTGGCCTCTGGCCCACAGGAAGCCTGTGAGCGCAGCCTGGCAGAGATGGAGTCCTCACATCAGCAGGTGATGGAGCAGCTGCAGCAGCACCATGAGCGAGAGCTGCAGCGGCTGCAGCAGGAGAAGGAGTGGCTACTGGCTGAGGAGACGGCGGCTACAGCCTCAGGTGAGGACCAAGGATGTGCTCCGGGCAGGGCCTGGTACCTCCACATTGAAAAGGGGAAAGTCAGGGAATATAAGACCTCCTCTCCTCCCATGGGTCATGGCTTCTCTCCCTTGGGTTCTGTAGATGTTGAGGGTACCTCAAGCCACATACCACCTAGGTCCTTGGGTTAGAACCTGGGGTACTCAAGTAAAGGTTGTGACCCTTACTCTAGCCTGGCAGTGTGTACCTCTCTATGCCTCACACATTCCTCATGGGGGCACCCTCCGTGTTCATGGTATCCAGGGATTGAGGAAGCTGGACCTCAGAGAAGTTTGACTTACCCCAGATAGCACAGCTTGGAAATGTCTAGAGCGGACACTCTGATTGCAAAGCTAGGCTCCAAACTGCCTCACTTTTCTTAAACCAAAACCAGGGAACACCTAAGAGAGACAAACTACTTCCCCCCTCCTCTGTCCACCCTATACCTGCTGTGTGTGCTGGGCAGTCCCTCTGGCTCTGCAGGGTCATGGATGAGGTCATGTGACCTGGAGCTTGCATCCTGCTGATACTGGTCAAATGTTCCCTGCGTTCAAGTTCACGAGGTCCTGCCAAGCCTTGGGCTGTGTTCACATTTTAGGGCAGGCAGCCTAGAGAGCTGCCCCTCCGCGACAGGAAGCAGGCTGGATTCAGCACCAAAGTTTCCGCAGTGATCGTGATGGGAGTGTCACTGTGTTGAATAACAGACCACCAACAGCCTTGTGTCCCTGCATATCAGGGACTGCCACCCATGAGGAAAGACAACCACCACTGTTCAGAAATGTTGCATTTAGGGGCTGGGGAGATGGCTCAGCAGTTAAGAGCACTGGCTGCTCTTCCAAAGGACCCGGGTTCAAATCCCAGCAACCACATGGTAGCTCACAGCTGTCTGTAATGGCCGGGTGTGGTGGCGCAGGCCTTTAATCCCAGCACTCGGGAGGCAGAGGCAGGCAGATCTCTGTGAGTACAAGGCCAGCCTGGTCTACAAAGTGAGTCTAGGACAGCCGAAGACACAGAGAAACCCTGTCTCAGGAAAAAATCAAAAACAACCCAGAAATGTTGCATTTTGGAATTATGAATAAATCTAAGGATGGAGTCTTGTGCAATCCTTATGCTGGCCTGTGCAGTATGGGAAAAATATTGGATTCTTAGGAGGTCAGCGTTAGAAATAGCCAGCAAGAGCATTTGGGCCTTATTCTCTGTGTCAGAGCTTATTCTAGTCATCCTCTGGAGAGTAGAGGTGTGGTTACGCACCTTCCAGACAGGGCCCTGAGGTAGATCCACTGACTCACACATTTGTAGTGACTGCAGAGCTAGCTCTCTGGACCAGGGGGCAGGGCAGGGCAGATGGGTGTTGATGGATGGGATGGCCCTCCAGACACTGCAGAGATGGTGCGAGGTGTTGTGTGAGGCTAGCCAGAAACCACTACTAGGAGGTACAGTGGTTAGATCCCAACATACCATCTCAGGAGAGCCCACCACACAGGATTACCTCAAGGAGGACCCACAGAGGTTGACCAACTCACCCAAAGCCACTGGTTTGGGACAAAGATTTGAGCCAGGTTCTCTGTACTCCTCTGGCCCTGTCTGCACCAATTCCACAAGTCTAACCACCTTCCAACTTGTCCTCTGTCTATGTGTCCTGCTCTCAGCCATTGAAGCCATGAAAAAGGCACATCAAGAAGAGCTGAGCCGGGAGCTGAGCAAAACAAGAAGTCCCCAGCAGGGCCCAGATGGCCTTCGGAAGCAGCACCAGTAAGCGGCAGCAGGATCGGGGTCTGGGGTGCCTCTGCCTCTGCCTCTGACCAGGAGCACCACTCATCTGATAGATGTGCTTGGGGCTTTGCTAAGGGCCTTGGCAGAGGACTCATGGGCCTTCGGTGCCCAGGTCCTGGCCTCTGTGCCCCTTTAGTGTCTCCCAGAGCTGGGTTGCAGTGCTGCTCTTGACCAATAGGGGTCTCCCTGGCCCGGCACAGTTCTGGGTGCCATGGCTGTGGTGGTGTGAGAACCCCTGAGTTCACCCTCTCAGAGGGAGTCCTTGCAGTCCAGAGGTGTTACCAGCCCACAGCCACTATGGACTGAGTTCAAAACCACAAAGTAACTAGAGCCAGCAATGTTGAGATGTGACTCCAGGCCAAGCCGTGGCAAGAGGGCCCACATGGTCCACCTCTGTCCCATCCCTCCCTGGCTAGATTGGACATGGAGGCGCTGAAACAGGAGCTGCAGGTGCTGTCTGAGAGGTATTCGCAGAAGTGCCTGGAGATCGGCGCCCTGACGAGGCAGGCGGAAGAGCGCGAGCACACCCTGCGGCGCTGCCAGCAGGAGGGCCAGGAGCTGCTGCGCCACAACCAGGTAGACTGGCCCCCAGCAGGCTGTGGGTAGGTGCGAAGGGGCTGGTGTCCGCACCCTGACCGTCCTGTCCTCTCAGGAGCTGCACTCCCACCTCTCCGAGGAGATCGATCGCCTGCGCAGCTTCACCGCCTCTCAGGGCACCAGCAACAGCTGCGGGCGGAGCAATGGGAGGAGCTCCTGCGAGCTGGAGGTGAGCTCCTCCCCTCCCCTTTAACCCCGGCTCTGGGACCTGTGTGGCAGCTTCCTAGAAGGCTTTGTCACCTGCAGGTGTCACTCAGAGCTCTGACACCTTCTAACCTTTGACCCAGTCCTGCCATCTACCTGCCGCGTGATATGCTCAGTCACTCTGCTTCGGTGAATCCTAGTAACTTCTATATAAAACAGCTAGCATGCCGGGCATGGTACCGTGCACATCTGTAATCCCAGGACTCCAGAAGCGGGGGCAGGCAGATCTCTGCAAATTCAAGGACACTCTGGTCTATATAGCGAGTTCTTGGACAGCCAGGACTACATAGAGAAATTCTGTCTCAAAAATAAATAAATAGATAGATAGATAAAAGGCAGACACTGCTAGCACTCTGCTAATGAGGGAAGTTGAAAAGAGAAAGTGAGTCCAAGGTCACCCAGCTTTTTGTTTCATTTATTAGCAAAGATACAAGGCAGTAGTTCTCAACCTTCCTAATTCTGTGACCTTTTAATACAATTCCTCATGTTGTGGTGACCTCCGACCATAAAATTATTCCGTTGCTACTTCATAACTGTAATTTGCTACTGTTCTGAATCATAATGTAAACATCTGATATGTAGGATGGTCTTAGGCAACCCTGTGAAAAAGACATTCGTCTCCCCAAGGGGGCCGGGACCTACAGGTTGAGAACCACGATAAAAGCCTTGTCTCTATGCTTAGAGGTTTTAAAGCCTTTGATGGGTCCCTTATCTTCCATCAAGCCCCTGAGTCAAGCCCTGTTACTGTCTGCATTAAACCGAGGGAGAAACAGAAAGAAGTTAATGGCCTTCCTAAAGGTCACACAGCTATCTGTGTGGGAGCGAGGGCTGGAACCAGATAGTAGATCTCCGGTCTGAGGTTTAAGGGTTCAGTGGGAGTAGTCCCCGCCACAGTCACATAGCTACAGTTCTCAGCAGGGCCACAACACAGCCTCCTGTCAACCCCCTCAACCCTAGCACCTGGGCCTGGTACTGTGTCGGGCTGCAGCTCAGATAGCAGGGAGAGTCCTACTCATGGTACGTGCAGGGTGACAGTGCGGAAAAGGAAGGCAGAGGCAGTGACCCGAGGCAGAGGCCATGGGATGCAGAGGCTTTCAGTGCAGGTGGGGGTTGTGCACGGGGTGGGGGGGGGGCACCAGGCTACAGGGCATTGTGGATCTGGGAAGCCTTGGCCTGTGGTCCTGGCTCAGCCCAGCGTGTGTATCCCTAGGTGCTACTGCGAGTGAAGGAGAATGAACTCCAATACCTGAAGAAGGAGGTGCAGTGTCTCCGGGATGAGCTCCAGGTGATGCAGAAGGTAGGCGGCGGCAGCTGGCAACTATAGGGTTGGGTGTGCCCCAGGGCGCTTGCCTGAGCCAGCTGCCACTGCCCTTCCTCTCCTTGGGCCTTCCACTATCCCACTACAGACAAGGTAACAACGTGAGAAGAGAAGGAGGTGGGAGTCACCTCAGGCCTCACTTGCTTTTGGTCATCCAAGGCCATCAATAAAGTCTTGACTTTATTATTACTCAGCACCTACTAAAACAGAACACTATCCTGGCCTGGCTGTGGGTTGATTCCAAGTGTTGCTAGGAATTGGGAAGCCCACCCAGTTCTCCACAGCCTGTCTGGACCACCCTTGGCTTATTCCTGCCTTCATCAAGCTGTGGATGTATGGTGGCTCTGAGCGTGTGAGCCAGCACTGCCCTGGGCTGTGCCTGGAGACTAGGCAGAGAGAGCTCAGCGAAAGACCAGAGCCCCCGTCACACCCTCCCAGGGTTCATCCTACCACTCATTGTGACCGTGCCAAAGGCTTCACCTCCTCAGGCCCTAGCTGCCACCACTCTGATGGGTTAAGGAAGGACAATGTAATCCCCAACACTGGGGGAGCCTGCCTTTTGGTGCTACCAGCAGGGACCAGAGTGGGCGTGTGGCAGGGAGCAGTGTGGTCGGCTTCAGCCCTTGTGTGTCCTCTGTGGCCCTAGGATAAGCGCTTCACGGGAAAGTACCAGGACATGTATGTGGAGCTGAACCACATCAAGACGCGGTCGGAGCGTGAGATCGAGCAGCTGAAGGAACACCTGCGCCTGGCCATGGCTGCCCTGCGGGAGAAGGAGGCTGTGAGGAACAGCTTGGCTGAGTAGAGGTGGGTGTGGGCTCTGCGGTCCCACTTCATGGTCATTTACGTGCGGCTTGCTGGGTCCGCACATCCTTTCCTTGGTTCATTTCTCTGTTTGTGGCATCATCATGCTAGCTACAGAAGGTCATCATGGCCATAAGACAGTCCCAAGTCTGCTGTGTCAACTATGCATGCTCTCCTAACGTGATGGCACACGGCTGGGCCGGAACCCCACAGCCCTGCATCTTGGCCACTGTCGTGGCCACTGCCCCTGTAGTGGTCTGTTCCTCCACAGGCTGGGGGTGACCCCCTGGCACATTCCCAGCCTCCAGGCTTCATGCTGCAGCCAGCGCTGACCATAGAAGCCCTTCCTTCACGGGACTCAAAGTGATATGTCATGCCTTGTCTGACAACACTAAGGCACATGAGTTAGGCCATACCAGGCCGTGTCTGCAGCCCAGGGCCAGCAGTGATGGGCAGTCTTGCTTGTACTTTGGCTTTGCCCACACTGGCAGGCCAAAGCCTGAGGCCAGGGCTTCCCAGTGCTCAGTGTTCAATCTTGCCTTCCAGGTCCCTGTGGTTCTGCTCAACTGAGGACCCACCAGCCCCAGGGGACCAGCTACCCTCCTTCTCTGACTGAAGTCAGAAGCCAAGCTTTCTCCCTACCCTGAGTCATATGTGCACTCACACCTCACACACATATACACATGCACACACACACATGTACATACACATACACATGCACAAACACACACTGCGGATCTGAGCTGTCCCTCGCACTGGGTCTTACCTTGCACCTTCTTCAGGATTTTATATGTGAAGAGATTTTTATATAGATTTTTTTTGCCTTTTTTTTCTAAAACACTTTAAACTTTTTAAAAAGGCAATTCTTGGTGGTGTGAGCCTTTAGCACTGGCTCCTGCTCCTCTCTGGTCCCCTGCCTGGGCCTCCTTCCTACCTGGGCATCTCACAAAGGCAAAAACAGGGCCAGGGTGAGTTGACCAGAGGGAAAAGGCAGGGAACAGCCCTGTCTTCCTGCCCTGGCCTCTGCAAATGGGGACCAATGGACAGAGGGAGGAGCCAGCAACTGTCCCCATATCTCCATTCCTCTGAGGGGCGCTGGGCATGGACTACTAGCGCCACCCATGAAGACACTTCTCTCCTGTCCCTTGAGTCATCCTAACTTAATAAAACCTTCCAGCAACTGTGGCTTTGTGGAGAGCTGGCAGGGTAGAAAGTGGCAACCGGGTTCTTAAAATGGCTTTTGTGTATCCCACCTTAGCTGGATCTGTGGGCTTCCAAGAGTGAAGCTGAGTCCAGTTCACCCCCCAGGGCCAGGACTTAGCCTTTGAGTGGATTGAAGGGTAACAGCAGCCGCAGCCACAGGGGAGCCCAGTGTCTACCCTGACAGCAATTGGAAATTTCACTCTAACCTGGTTCCCTGGTGAATCACCAACGGCTCATCTCAGAGTCACTCATCAGCTTGTCATCTGAAAAGCTGAGGAGTTGCAAAGAGGGCTAGGAATGAGACTGCCCCACCACCACCACTGTAATGTCCTCCCCATGAGCCTCAGTTTGTTTCCCCAGAAAATGGGTGTTTTCTGTCATTCCCTGCACTGGGCTGAGATTATGCCCAGAGAGTCTCCAGGCATGGACCAAGGTAGGACGGGAACAGTGGAGGTGACCATCACAGCCGGCTGTAGATACAGAAAGCACATTGGGTTGAATCCCACAAGGAGACACTAGCTTGGCCTGCTGCTGGTTTTTTTTTTTTTTTTTTTTTTTTTGGTTTTTCGAGACAGGGTTTCTCTGAATATCTCTGGCTGTCCTGGACTCGCTTTGTAGACCAGGCTGGCCTCGAACTCACAAAGATCCGCCTGCCTCTGCCTCCCAAGTGCTGGGATTAAAGGCGTGCGCCACCACCGCCCGGCCTCCTGCTGCTGGTTTGAGAGCAGCTTCAACATCAATTTTCCCAAATGGAAAAATCAAGAAGGGCATTCCAAGCAGAGCCACCAGTAGAAGGAATGTTCTGTAAACATCACCAGTGCCTTTTGGGGAAGACCCAGCCTTCAGGAACCTCATAGAGTATAGCAGTGCCTGTCTGCACCCTTTCCTGGTTGGTTCAAGAATGGCATGAATGGCAGGCAGTTTCACCAATAAGATACAAGGGAAGTCTTTGTGTCTGGGGTGTCGTCCGGAAGCCTTCCTATGTTATTATTCTTGCATGCAGAGACCCTCAGCCCAAGACATTTTTTTTTTTAAGATTATTCATTTATTGTGTATACAGTGTTCTGCTGGCATGTACACATTCACTCCAGAAGAGGGCATCATATCTCATTGTAGATGGTTGTGAGCCACCATGTGGTTGCTGGGAATTGAACTCAGGACCTTTGGAAGAACAGCCAGTGTTCTTAACCTCTGAGCCATCTCTCCAGCCCAGCCCAAGACATTTAAGAGGTGATGGCTATCTGAGGATGGCAGCTCCAGCATCGGCATACTGGATGGACACTGGATGGTGTGCCAGAAGCATACCCTCTCTGTCCTCACATCTCACATCCTTCCCTGAAAGCCCTCGCTCGCTCGTGTGCTTGAAGCAGTGGCTCTCAGCCTTCCTAACACTGTGACCCTTTAATATGGTTTTGCATGCTGTGGTGGCCACCCCAACCATACAATTATTTCACTGCTACTTCATAACTGTAATTTTGCTACTGTTAGGAATCATAACATAAATATCCAATATGCGACCCCCAAAGGGGTCATGACCCACCGCTGGCTTAGGGTCACAAGTCACCAGGCACTCCATAATACTCATTGAAAACAAAAGCCTTCACTCCCTAGACTGTTCTAGAATAGCTCAAAAGACCTGACAGTACCAAGTGTTAGCTAAGACTGGGAACACCAGAGGTCACCATGCTCTGCTGGCAGGAGCATACTGGGTGCACTGTGAGCAGCTTTTTAGCAGTTTCTTTCTGAGAGAAACATACATCTCCCCTCTGACCCAGCCCTTCCCTTCCTGTACAGGCACCTGGAGCATCAAGGGCCAGCCCAGGGCACAAGTGACAATCAGTCACCCCTCCATGGTAGAATAACTGGCTGGGAGAATGGCTTACTTGATGGAATGCTCTTCAGCAAGCATGAAGCCCTGGGTTCAGTCCCTAGCCCCAAGGAAGCCAGTGGTGATGAAATGCACCTGTTAGTCCCAGCACTGGGGAAATGGAGGCAGGAAGGTCAGAAGTTCAAAGTCACCCTCAGCTAAATAGCAAGCTCCAGGACAGCCTGGACTACACGTGACCCAATTCCCTACTCCCAACAAAAGAACAATCGTGGTATATCTGTACATGATGATATAGTATGGCAGTAAACCATAACCGCTATATGCAAAAACCTGGGTAAATCTTCCAGACTTAAAGGTTAAGCAGAGGCCATGAAAGTCACATCCTGTAGGAGTTCATTCACATGATGTTCAAAAGCCAAGCAATGGTGCCCTGAGCTGGGGAAGAAGGGAACTGCCTGGCAGAGGGCACAGGGACCTTTGAGGTGGCAGGTGTGTTCTGACTCAGTCTGGGTAGGGTGACAGGATACGTGCCCATGTAAGAGGTACCACGCTGCACACTTAGAGTCTGTGCGTTTTACTGTGTACAAATTTTGTTAGTACCCTTTAAAAAATATTTTGTAGTTTTATGTGAATGGGGGTTTTGCCTGCATGTTCTCTGTGCATTACCAGATGGGTACCTGGTCCTCACAGAAGGAGTCGGATCCCCTGGAACTGGAGTTATAGATGGTTGTGAGCTGCCCTATGGGCGCTGGGAGTTGAACAGAGGAATTCCTCTGGGAGAGCAGCCAGTGCTCTCTCTCCAGCCCAGTAAACTGGCTTTTCAAAAAACAAACCAGGTTTCCAGCAGGTGTCAGGTCAGCCACCTGGGAGAAGAAGAGCCCAGCCCCCTCCATCACTGGACATTTGGCCAGAAGCATAGCATCTCTCCGGTCAGGATGGTGATAGCCTCAGGCACCCAGCCATTGCTATAGAAATAGCCTGGACTACTCCCTCACATATACTGCATTACAGCCTCCTAAAGTCACCTCCCTTTCTGGATTTGGTTTCTTTTTTTTTTATTTTTATTTTTTGGTTACTTTTGTTTTTTGTGTTTTTGTTGTTGTTTTTATTTTATTTTATTTTTGAGACAGGGTTTCTCTGTGTATCCCTAGCTGTCCTGGACTCACTTTGTAGACCAGGCTGGCCTTGAACTCACAGAGATCTGCCTGCCTCTGCCTCCCGAGTGCTGGGATTAAAGGTGTACTCCACCACGCCCGGCCTTGGTTTCTTCATCTGTTGAATGGGGCAGAAATGCTTCCTCACCCCAGGAGGCTGTAGTTATTAAACTACTAATTTTCAGTTATTTATTGCTTTGTACACCCTCCTAGACTTATGGCAGGCCTGGGCCAGTCTTTTGTGTCCTTCCTGCAGCTATATGAGGTGGCCAGTGTGCAGGTCACACGAGGCTCCCTCTGGGCATGCATGATAGCTTCCTCCTTTGTAGGTCTGCCATCTTCGTGGAATGTCTGCTTCTCAGTGGTTCTCCCCATGCTTCCGGGATGCACAGTGGTCTTGGGACATCCGTAGTCTGACTACCTCCCTGCTGGCCGACTCCCTTTGAAAGGGTTTCAACTGAGGAATCTGTGTTGTTTATGAGCAATGCTTGGAAATGCTATGATGTCACTTCCCCTTGTCAGTCAAAAACAAGTTAGAGCTGGCCCAGGCTCAAGGGGACAAGATAGGGCTTGATCACCAGAGGTGGTTCCTTCAGGCCAGATCTCTTCCCAGCCTCCTGTTTCTCTGAGGTGGGATTCTCTGCAGGGTCCTCTTTGGAGTCTACCCTCAGCTCTTCTGTGGCTGGGTGTTTTCTTGTGACCACTTGGCCTGTTAACATCTCACCACCAATCTGCCTCCACCCGGTTCTCAGGAATTCAGGGGACCCTCCATCCCAAAGCTGACATGGAGTGTGTTTTCCCTCTAACCCCGTGATTCTCAACCTGTGGGTCACGACCCCTTTGTGGGTTGAAGGACCCTTTCCCAGAGACTGCATATTAGATATCCTACATATCAGATACAGATATTTACATTATGATTCATAACAGTAGCAGAATTACAGCAATGAAGTAGCAACAAAAATAATTTTATGGTTGGGGTGTCACCACAACATGAGGAACTGTATCGAAGGGTCGTGGTATCAGGAAGTCTGAGAGCTGCTGCTCTAACCTGGGCTTTAAGCTCCTCCTTGCCCTAGGAGCCATCTTCTGGATAAGGCCCCTCGGAGCCAGCCTCCCACCCTGGGGATACCTTGGCCTATGAAGGAGGTTTGGAAGTTGGAGATGGGGGGGTTCATCCAAAAAGCCACAATCAGCACAAAACCAGCTGGAGATCAGGGGAGGTTTCTTGGAGGAAAAGGCGCTGGAGCTGAGCAGGAATTAGCCAGGCTTGGAGATGGGTCCGCCTCTGAGCATGTGTTCAAGGCTCTGAGCCTGGAGAGATTCTCATTGCAGGAATGAGCCGTTACTGCAGCTGCAGCTCAAGCCTGTGGAGGGATAGCACATGAGACTGGAGGGGCAGACTACTACAGCGGGGACAGTGGGGCCACCGGGGCCACTGCCCTGAGTGAGCTTTGGGACTTGGGGAGCGTCCAGGGTACGAAAACCATCTTGGTTCAGGTAGAGGTCTGGTTAATGCTGGCGGAGCCTGAGTCAGCACAGAAAAGCTAGTTAAGGCCTCAACCCAGGAGTGGGCATAGGTACACCAGATACCCAGGACAATCAAGAACACAGGAAAGTGGAACACGCAGGCTCCCTGGAGCCAGAGTGGGCTGATGTAGGGAGCAGGGCTGGGACTAAAAGGCCACAGAGGACTATTGGACTGCCCCCTGTCCCACAGTGTCCCCAGGGCTGTTTCCAGCCTGGTCCCATTCCCACTGATCCCTGGAGGTTCTTGTTTAAGGGCTGTTTGTATACATTTAAAGTGTGTTTCCGTTTTCTCTTAACCCAGCTAGCTCCCAAATCGTTGACACTGGACTATTTTATTTATTTACAGCTTTACTGCCCAACAACAGAGTAGTTATTACTCTATTCTTTTTTTCTTTTCTTTTCTTTTTTTTTTTTTTGGTTTTTCGAGACAGGGTTTCTCTGTGTAACAGCCCTGGCTGTCCTGGACTTGCTTTGTAGACCAGGCTGGCCTTGAACTCACAGAGATCCGCCTGCCTCTGCCTCCCAAGTGCTGGGATTAAAGGCGTGCGCCACCACAGCCCAGCTTATTACTCTATTCTAATCTTCTATGGTAAACTGGTTCCTTCCCAGTCAAATTTCCAGAGACACATTTTATGGCTTTCTCTGCTCCAGCTGTTTTCTCATGATGTCTCCTGGACCTCTCCTCATGGCTGAGTCCCCCACTTCCTCTGTCTTTCTCCCCTTCCCCTGGCTGCCAAGAAGCCCAGCCCTATTTTCTCCCCGGCTCAGTCATTAGCTGTCAAGTTACTTTATTGACATATCAAGGAACAATTAGGGAGCAATGTTTACACAGCATTGAGACAGGAGATTCTCAGAATAAGGATTGCAACCAAATACAGGGGACACAGAAATCAACATTTGAATCTTTACACAGTGCACAGTAATGTTATGCCTACATAGGTCCCCTCACAGTGACACTTTCTATTACTAGAGGCTGACTGGCCTCTCCCTCTCTGTGCTTTGCTGGAGCACCCCAGTCTTTCTCCCTTCCCCAGGTACTCTGTGACCTTACTCTTGGCTCCAGTAACCTGCAGAGAGGGAGAAACATTGTACTTGGCCTGGCAGAAATGAACATGTTCTGAAGAGACAGTGTCTCTCAGACTGCTGAAACAGTGGAGCCCAGAGAAATGGGGATTTCCCCAGGAATCTCATGATGGGAGAAGGGAAGGCCACAGTCCGATGAGGGGGAATCTCAGTTCCAACATCTTGTCAGAGCCCCATATAGAATGAAGGCCAAACAATGATGGGTCAGTGTTGGGTGGGACTGCACCTTGACCCTAATACTGCCTGTCAGGTTCAGGGTGGAAACTGAGAAATCTCACTTTAGAGACAGATGCTTAAAAATGCAAGCTTTAGCTGGGTGTGGTGGCGCACGCCTTTAATCCCAGCACTTGGGAGGCAGAGGCAGGCCTGGTCTACCAATCGAGCCCAGGACAGCCAGGGAAACACAGAGAAACCCTGTCTCAAAAAACCAAAATAAGGGGCTGGAGAGATGGCTCAGCGGTTAAGAGCACTGGCTACTCTTCCAAAGTTCCTGAGTTCAATTCCCAGCAACCACATGGTGGCTCACAACCATCCACAACATGATCTGATGCCCTCTTCTCGGTGCAGATGTTCATGCAGATAAAGCGCCCATACATAAAATAAATAATTAAATCTGTAAAAAAAAAACATAAATAAATAAATGCAAGCTTTATTTTCTGTTCAAACAAGGAGGTGGCCAGTTCGGGATCTGAACCAAGTCCTGAAGGAAGATTGTACAACATTTTTAAAGGATGGGAACACAAATTGAGGGGGAGTGGAGTGGGCTGTTGCATTGACCAATCATATTTTGGCACAAGGGGTTAAGCAAGGAAGTTAATGTTAGATACTGCCCTTATCCGGTCACCTGGTTTCAGGGTCCTTGATTCAGCCTTTGCAGTCAAGTCCCCTCCTGGACTCTGGCCCGGAATTTAGAATGAAAAAGGAACAAAGAGGTGGGCAAGCTTTGGTAGTCAATTAAGTCAAGACAGGCAGCACATTTATGACTTGTGGCCTTCAGTTTAGATAACCGGTAACAGCAACTTCCCCCTTCACCTCCTTTACTGTCTAACAGACAAGACATGAAACATCTGAGGAAGCAGGATAGGAGTTGGATTCCGGGCCTGGGAACATGAACTCAGTTTTGACCCTGCCAGCAAGACAGAACTTGTCCCTGAGACGGCTGGACCCAGGAAACTGTCTCCTAATATGCCTGAATATGCAAACCCTTGGCCCTCTATGTAAACTTATCTACTTCAGGACCCAGAAAATGGATTTGTTCCACTTGCCATCGTGGCCACATTGAATAAATCTTTTTCTCCTTTCCACTACTTATTTATTTGGTTGGTTGGTTTTGATTTTTAAGACAGGGTTTCACTGTGTAGCCCTGGCTGTCCTGGAACTCTCTCTGTAGACCAGGCCGGCCTGGAACTCATGTCAATCCGAGTGCCTCTGCCTCCTTGTGCTGCACTAGTTACTACACTCAGGTCATTGTCACTCAACATGCCTCTGTCGGGGCTGTGACTCACAGGTCAGCTGGGGGGACCCCTCTCCCCACCCCCAGCAGGTCAGCTTTAAACCTAAGCTGTGACTCCAGACCCGCCCTTCCATTCAGACAGATCCCCATGAATCACTTCTCAGGGCTTCCCGGGGCTTCTTTAATGTCAGGGCTGACAACAGCTGTTAGGCACAAAGCCAAATGGTCCCTATTTGTGACCTTGAATTTAGGGTAACTTTGAGCTTACAATGGTACAAGTGACTCACGCTGGGTGGTAAATCTGTGAATTTGGATCTTTGTCCAGGCCAGCGTGACTCCATTGACCTTCTCTGGATAGGAAAGCACAGCCCTGAGCCAGCCTCGGGGGGTCATACGGGCACCCTGACAGTGAAGTGGGCAGCGTGACTGGTGGTTCTGTGGTACCTGGTGCATTTTTTTTAATTGGCACAGGTTTTTTTCAGGACAGAAGCAGAGGAACCCCTGAAAGTCCCTTGGGGAGCAACCTACAAAGAAATCCCTGGAATCACCTGTCAGATCTCCTGGAACTCAAGTTACAGACGGTTGTGAACTGCTAGGTGGTGCCCCAGCTAATGTGGAGTCTAATGCAGGTCTTCTCAAGAGCCACAAATGCTCTTAAGCACTGAGCCATCTCCCTTGTCCCACACTGGCTTGAAAAGAAAGCATTATCACTCTGTCTGTATGAGCATGTATGTACTGCCATATGCATACCATGTTGTGTGTGTTTGTGTGCATATGTGTGTGTGTGAGAGAGAGAGAAAGGAGACAATTTTATGGAATTGATTCTCTCCTCCGACTGTGGGTTCCCAGAACTGCACCCATGTTGTCAGGCTTGTGCAGCAAGCGCTGCCAACACACTGGCTTTTCTTCTTTTTTTCTTTTCTTTTTTTGTTTTTTTGTTTTTTTGAGATAGGGTTTCTCTGTGTAGCCCTGGCTGTCCTGGAACTCACTCTGTAGACCAGGCTGTCCTTGAACTCAGAGATCCGAGGGCCTCTTTGCCTGCATCTCAGGTGCTGGAATTAAAGGCGCACTGGCCCCAAGACCCCGGCTTTTCAAAGTAATGGTGTTCATGCCCTGCCCTGCATAGCCTGCGGGCTGGCTCTTGACATAGGAGCTCCTTGCCTGTCCTCACTCCCTTCCAGCCCTTGACCCCACAGGCAGTCATGTGCTTCTACTGGACCTCGTCTGCCCTCTCACCTGCTCCATGCCGTCTCTAATGGTAGACTCCTCCACGTGCAACCTCAAGGCTCAGCTACCCCCTGCCATCCCTAGGGTTCCCTCCCAGACAGAGTTAGACACTTACTGTGATCCCCACAGCCCCTCTACACGGCACATTCTTTCCATGTGCTTCTCCCAGACATGGACCCCTGGGACCGTGAGCCAGCTGTGTTCACTTTGCTAATTAACCAGCACCCAAAGTCTCACCTTGGTGAGTATTTGTTGATGGACTGACTAACGGACCTTCTGGAAGTGAATGACTGGGCCAAGCACCCTATAAGCAGATCACAGCCTCAGCCTCACGCCAAGCAGCAAGAGGCTGTTTCTCCCCAGACCCCTGCCCCGGCCCCAGGAATCCCAGCAGCTAACCTGAAAGGCTGCGGGCTAATAGCAGTTTCTGAGCATGAAAGGGCCCGGCCTTAACTGTGACTCACTTCAGCCATCCTGGCGTCCCATCTGGACTTTACAGGGGCTGGGTGGGTTCTGAGGCCCTGGGAGGGAGGGAGTTACTTTGATGAGCATCTGCCAGAAGCAAACTTCATACACAGCATCTCTCCTAATGCTCACAATATGCCTTCCAAGTACCAGCAGCATCCTCATTTTGCAGAGGGGAAAACCCCATGATTACAGAATAGCCATGACTCACCCAAGGACAATAAGGTGCATAGTAACTCACACCTCAGCCACTGTGGCTCCCAAGCCCAGATCCTGCCCTAGTTGGATACAATTCCTTGAGTTGACCATTGACAGAAGTGGGCTCTGTCAGAAGCATTTCACAGCCACCATATACTCTAGTCACATGGCCTATGAGTGAGAGGCACACTCACCCCATTTGCAGAAGAGGGTCCCAGGCCTCAGGAAAGCGACCAGGCACCTTGGGTCCCCCACTTAGGAGGAGAGCATGGGGGGATGTCTGGGGTACTTCTGTGGGGGCAGACCTGAAGTTTCCCTAGGAGAGCAAGGCAAGTTTCCTCTCAAAGGACTAGGAAGGTTGGGGTCCCCTAGAAGAGCATGAGGGTGCACCGGGTACTGTGGGGTCCCCAGAAATGGAGGCTTATGAGAAATGCCTCATGGCTGGGAAAATGAAAGTAACTTGTGGGAGATATCTAAGATGGCGCTGGCCAGAAGATGCTGGGGAGGAGTTGAAGCCCGATCGTGGGTATAGCTGATTGGGTAAGCAAGACTTCCGTGCTAGTGACCAGTGCATGTCACCATGTTACCAGGCTTGTGCTATGTGATGTAATAGGATGACCTTTAATGTGATTGGACCATGTAGTCTCATGTAGAAACTCCCATTTGGTTCTGTATATAAGCTAGGGGACGAAATAGTAAAAAACGGGAAATGCTTAGATATCACCCCTGTAGCGTCTGTTTGTCTTCAGAGTGAAGGTGGGCAGCGCCTCACTTTTCCCTGAGAATCCCTTATGTGGCCGTCACCCCATATGGGCCCCACTACAGGGTATACCATGTTACTGCTGGCCTTGTCAGCTAGGCCTCACCATATGTATCACAGCAGTGCCAGCCACGTATGTGTATGTGTGTCCATGTGCACGCATGCCTGCACACACATGTGCACATGATGTGTGTGTGTGTATATCATATATTTCCTAAGGCTTTTAAATACTTATTTGTGTGAGTGGGGTGTGTGGGTGGTATGTTCCTCTCAAGCCTGCTCCAGGCATCAGGGTGACACAACTGTGAAGAGACATGTCCTGTACTCTGCCCTCACCTCACAGGAGTGAAAAGAAGACAGTAACAAAGTAAAAACTGTTGAGAGCTGAGGGTTGTAGTCACTCATCCAGAGGAACCAGGGAAAGCTGCCTGGCAGTGGTGACACCCAGTCTCTTTAAAAAGGGGGGGTGCCTACAGGAAGGATGACAAGGCAAGCCATGACTAGGATGTTGGGAGACTCCTGCTGGATACACCCACACCACACCCCAGCAACAGGATTGTAGGTACATTTGATCACAAGCATCCTGCCTAATCCTGCTCACACATGACCATGCTTCCAGGAGGCCTTTAGCTGCCCCATCTGACTCCAGCTTTCTGGGCTTGGCTTTGCTGCCTCTGGCAGGTTCCAACAGTATCATCTCCACAGGGGTGTGACGTACCTGAGACAGTACCTGTAACAAGTTGAGCACCGCATTGCATGAATCTGGCTGCTTGTTGAGGTAAACACACAGTTCCTGTCCAGGAGTCTGAGACACCAGCACCAAGACCACAGTAAGAACCGGCTCCTGCCCTGCCTCAGGCCATCCGGGTTGTACTGACCTCTTATTGTATACCTACTGCACATATGCGTGCATAATCATATTTCAAAATGCAAATACATTTAGTCCTCATGAAAACTGTATTTGAAAGGTACCATCAATATCCATAATGATTAATTCCCAAGAGGAGAAAAATTGAGGTGCTGAAAACTGAGCTGGCTGATAGCCTCCTGGCTCTAATTGGGGCTGTTGAATCCAAACAGAGTGTCTTTGCACAAGAAATCCATCCCAACCTCAGGCTACATACAAGAGAGCAAGTGGGCCCAGAGAGGGTGAGCTGACTACTTCAGACCACACAGCAACTTGGGAGTGCCTTCCACGGTGCTGTATTACAGCCTCGGGTTTGTTCTGATGCCTCTCAAGGCCAGCAGGGGAAATGCCCTGAACCTTTGCAAAGAAACACTGGTGAACTGTGTTCATCCCTGTCCTCTTGGGAGCGCCATTTTGCTTTCCATCCTCAACCCTACCCCCACCCCACCTGCAGTGAGCACCAAACATCTTTGGGACACCTGCAGGGAGTGATGCCATCTGTATGTGGGGCACAAGTGGACAGCTAGCAGCCAGGCCCAGCATGTGGCCGGGGCATTCCACTCCTGCTGTGGGTCAGGCTGCCTGCTGGTGCATGAGCTCACAATAGAAGGTTCTTGCCCTGTTTAACCACTTCTGAGCTGTGGAATGATAATGGTAATAGTTTGTATTTCAGAATTTTTCTTTCCTTTCTTTTTTCTTTTTCTGATTTGTCGAGACAGGATTTTTCTGTGTAGCCCTGACTGTCTGTAGACCAGGCTGGTCTTGAACTCAGAGATCTGCCTGCCTCTGCCTCTCAAGCGCTGGGATTAAGGGTGTCTGCCACCACTGCCCACATTCAGAATTCTTTTCATTATTTACTTTTTCTAAAATATTTTAAAATGCCAGGCATGGTGGTGCATCCCTTTAATCTCAGCACTCAGGAGAAAGAGGTAGGTGGATCTCTGTGAGTTCAAGGTGAGCCTGGTCTACAAAGTGAGTCCAGGACAGCCAGGACTTGGTACACAGAGAAACCCTGTCTCAAAAACAAACAAACAAACAAAAAAGCCAGGTGTGGTGGTGCACGCTTTTCACCTGGGGAGGAAGAGGCAGGCAGATCTCTGTTGAGTCAGAGGCCAGCCTGGTCTACAGAGCAAGTTCTAGGACAGCCAGGGCTACACAGAGAAACAGAGCTAGGCAATGGACACCATTATGGTGATCAGGTATGTGATGGAGAGGTGAGAAAGATAGAGAAACAGAGCCATGCTGGCCTTATAGAGAGAGGAGGAACTGGAGACATGATGGCGGTGACAGGTGAGGGGGCCAAGGGTGACATGCTGTCATTGGCTAGGTCGACAGGGGAGTCTGCCACAGCCTGGAGCTTATGCAGTTGCAGACTCAGGCTTCAAATCTGCGGCCTGGCCAGGCCACAGGATCACCCTGGCTCTGGGTAAGGACAGCAGCCTGAGATAAGGAAAGGTTCACTTTCTGAATTGGACCTCCTGGAAGAACCACCATGGTCCATGATGTCACCAGAGGCCATGCTGGTGTCTGTGGTCCATGCTGCTGCCCCAGGCCAAGATGAAGCCTGAGACCCATGTGGCTGTAACTGGTCTGTGCCTCTGACTCATGACTTGGTGAAGTCCTTGGGCTCTGGAGGCCATGTTGGTGTGAATGGCATGTATAGGCAGCTGAGGCTGTGTTGAGGGCCAAGAGTGGGTCGGAGGCCCAGATACAGATGGAGGCTGTGCTGATGTCTGTGGCCCGTGTTGCCACGGATGCCTCTGGGCTGCCCTGCAACACCCCCACCCCCACCCCGGCTGACCATGGCACTAATTCAGCTACCACTCAGGCCCAGATCCAAGGCTTTGAACTGGCCCACCCCAACATTTACCCCATCTGTGAGTGGCTGGAGTGTGTGAAGGCACCAGTCCTGTGGAACTATAGCTGTAGGATCTCCATGACTTTCCGGAACAGCAGAATATCTGAGAGGAGTCTCCATGAGGGTCCAGTATTGATGATATAGCAGAAACCAGAGGCCTTGAACCAGACTGATGACTCATTGCAATAAACATTTGCAAGTAAGCCTGTTTGGGCAAAAAGGTATACTGCGTGGTACACTTCAGCTAACCAATACCACTACAATGATTTGTTCTTTTTATTTTAACTTTATTTTTTATTTTTATTTTTTTTTTTGTTTTTCGAGACAGGGTTTCTCTGTGTAGCCCTGGCTGTCCTGGACTCGCTTTATAGACCAGGCTGGCCTCGAACTCGCAAAGATCCGCCTGCCTCTGCCTCCCAAGTGCTGGGATTAAAGGCGTGCGCCACCACCGCCCGGCTTAACTTTATTTTTTTATATTCTTTTGGGGGTGACGTTAAAAAGATGGAACCTACATGGAAGGACTAGGAAATAAATGGGGTTGGGGGTTGCATGATGTGAAACTCCCAAAGAATCAATTAAAAAAAAGTATATTGAGAAAAAAAATATTTTTGTGTATGTGTGTGCCTGTTCTTAGGCTCACCACCTGCGGGCAGTGCCCGTGGAGGCCAGAAGAGGGGTCAGATCCCTCAGAACTGAAGTTACTGGCAGTTGTGAGCTGCCTGATGTGGGTTCAGGGAAGCAAGCTCAGGTCTGCAAGGGCAGTGTGTGCTTCTAACTGCTGAGCCTTGTCTCCAGCAACTATATTTCAGAATTCTAACACAAACAGTCCAGAATCCTTCGTGTCCTCCGTTCTGCAATTCTGAATTCTTTTACTCAGGCAGCCTCTGCTTCAATCCCAAAACTGGGTCTAGCAGCTGGAGGAGAGTTAAATTTTGGGAGGTGACAGAGTCACAGCTTGCTTCTCTCAGAAGGGAGAAGGGACTTGAGTACTTTTCTGGCCTTTCTGGAAGCTGTGTTTTGCTTTGTGTTTGCTGAGGCCTGCCTGCCTCCTCCATCTCAGGGACCCTCTTTATCTCCCTTAGTGGGCAGGCTGCCTTTTGCTCCCTCGAGGGGCCCCAGGTCAAGCTCAAATGACGCCTTGAGCAGAGGCTGTGCCTCAGAGAGCCAGAAAAAGTTAGTGCTGATGCCGAATGTTACAGCTTTTAGAAAGAAAAAAGAAAAAAAAAATCATTCCCTCCTCCAACCAAGCCCTGGGCACCTTGCAGGAAGACCTGCAGCAAAGAGTAGACACAGGGCAGAGGCTTCCAGGGCTCCTCCTGTGGGTGCCTGCGCGCAGAGCTGGGCGCGCGCAGAGCTGGGCGCGCACAGAGCTGGGGAAAGAGACATGGAGATCTGGAGAGGGCGGCAGAGCCTGGAGCAGGACACGGGAGCCTCAGGCAAGGCCACAGGCAGTACCGGGGTTATAATACAGTTACAACACAGCTGGCTCTGCTAGTTAGTTTTTGCAACGACACAAGCTAGAGCCATTGAGAAGAGGGACACTCAGTTTAGAAAAAGCTTCCATCAGATTGCCTGTAGGCAAGTCTTGATTAATTCTTTTTTTTTTTTTTTTAGATTTATTTATTATGTATACAGTGTTCTGTCTGCAGGTATATCTCTAGGCCAGAAGAGGGCACCAGATTTCATTATGGATGGTTGTGAGCCACCATGTGGTTGCTGGAAATTGAATTCCTGACCTCTGGAAGGGCAGCCAGTCCTCTTAACCGCTGAGCCTTCTCTCTAGCCCCCTTGATTAATTCTTGATTTATGATTGATGTGAGAGGGACCAGTGTAACAGAATATTTTATTTATCATGTTTATATTTATTAATACTTAACAATCACCTATAAAGTACTTAAATTCTAAAACCTAAACCTTAATTCTAAAATCTATAATCTATCTAAAAATATCTTAATACCTAAAACACTCTAATATCTATAAAAAAACAAACAACACTATTTTAAGTTTCTCAAAACTTAAATATTAATACTCTTGGTGTAGGTCTGTATAGGATGGCCGGTTTATGTCTATCCCTACAGGTCTTTTCTTTTTTTTTTTTTTTTTGGTTTTTCGAGACAGGGTTTCTCTGAATATCACTGGCTGTCCTGGACTCACTTTGTAGACCAGGCTGGCCTCGAACTCACAAAGATCCGCCTGCCTCTGCCTCCCAAGTGCTGGGATTAAAGGCGTGCGCCACCACCGCCCGGCTCCTACAGGTCTTTTCAATCTTAAAGTCTGTTGAGCCTTATTTGTCTGTTCATAAGGTCAGTTTATAAAGTTAATCTGTTCAGACCACCGATGTAGGGCGCTCTTTTCAATCAGCCAAGAATTGCCTCCAAGAAGCCAGGCGTGGGGGCTCACGCCTTTAATCCCAGCATTTGGGAGGCAGAGGAAGGTGGATCTCTGTGAGTTTAAGGCCAGCCTGGTCTACAAAGTGAGTCCAGAACAGCCAGGGTTGTTTGTTACACAGAGAAACCCTGTCTTGAAAAACAAAAGAAAAAAGTTTGGGGGGGGGGGGGGGGGGGGGGGGAACTAGTGTGATAGTGTAGTGGTAGGCAGTTTGCCTAGCATATCAGTCTCTAGGTTCTTTCCAAGCACCATGGACAAGATAAAAAATAAAATAAAATAATATATAAAAAAGCAAAACAAAGCAAAAAAAAAAAAAAAAAAGAATTGCCTCTGAGGTCTCAGGGCCCAAATATTTCAAGACCCAAAGCTTATCCAAACCACTTCCAATTCATTGTTTCGCTCACCATTCTGGCGCTCTGGAACTCCAAGGTAGACGATTCCAAAGGACTCTGCCTTAGCAAGTCTGTGACAGTATTTTTGCATTGGATTACAGTGGGTCCAACTCTGCCAATGGTGTATCTTGCTTCACCCTTCCCCAGTGTGGATTCCTGGTGGGTGAGGGCAAGAAGGTAGCGTTGCCTCTCTGTGGTGATGGCAGAGGGATCACAAGATTGTGTGGTCTCTGTCTTAAATCTTCTCATATGTCATGACGATCTCAGAGTGTTTTTTGGCAGTGGTTTTTTTTTTGGGGGCTTTCTCAAGACACACCCCGTACAACAGGGTATCAGTGTCGGAGGTGGATCTCTCAGGCTTGCGAGGTTTCTTTTTATTATTTATTTATTTATTTATTTTAGGTTTTTCGAGACAGGGTTTCTCTGTGTAGCCCTGGCTGTCCTGGACTCAATTTGTAGACCAGGCTGGCCTGGAACTCGCAAAGATCCGCCTGCCTCTGCCTCCCAAGTGCTGGGATTAAAGGCATGCGCCACCACTGCCCGGCTCTTTTTATTTTTTATTATTTATTTATTTGGTTTTTCAAGAGAGGCTTTCTCTGTGTATCCTTGGCTGTCCTGGACTCACTCTGTAGACCAGGCTGGCCTTAAACTCACAGAGATCCACCTGTGTCTGCCTCCCGAATGTTGAGATTAAAGGTGTGCACACGCCCAGCCATTACAGACTGCTGTAAACTGCCATATGGTGCTGGGATTGGAACCCAGGTTCTTTGGAAGAACAGTCAGTACTCTTAACCGCTGAGCCATCTCTCCAGCCCAGCTTTCGAGGTTTTGTAGCAATGCTTTTTAAGGGCATAATGTCTGACCATAATTGGCTCCACCCATATCGTTCATGTAAAGGTACGCCAAGTTTTTGCTAATCCAAAATCCCTGTGCTGCTATATGCTAAAATGATTGTCTATTGATTTCACTAACTTCACTAACCCTACAACATATCCCCCTTTCTATGAAATAACTAATTTTTTCTGATATACACATGTGTCTACAATAAGAACAATTATAATAATTATGTACACAATATAAATGAATTGCTTATGTGAAATACATAAACAAAATAAATATAAATTTGTATCAATATATAGACAGTAATATTTATATCTTTTGACAATAAAAATACAATAAAGCAAGATATAAACAAAAATAGTTTGAATTTTTATCAATAATACAAAAATATATACAAAATAACCTTAAATTTGACCTTAATTTTTACAAATATAGAAAATAATATATATAAAATAACCTTAAATCTTATCAATAAACATAAAGCAAGATTATTTCTTAAATTTATTTTTTTTTTTTTGGTTTTTTCGAGACAGGGTTTCTCTGTGTATCCTTGGCTGTCCTGGACTCACTTTGTAGACCAGGCTGGCCTCGAACTCACAAAGATCCGCCTGCCTCTGCCTCCCAAGTGCTGGGATTAAAGGCGTGCGCCACCACCGCCCGGCGATTTCTTAAATTTATAAAAATGAAATAATCTTAATTATTTTTTAATAATATAGAAAGGAAGAAAGAGATCCCTAAATCCAACCCTTTTCCTTGCCCACCACAGACCAACCCACTGGGCCAGTGGGCCTCGATTGTATAAGAAAGCAAATTGAGCAAGTCATGGAGAACAAGCCAATGAGCAGAATTCCTCCATGGTCTCTGCTTCACTCACTGCTCCAGATTCCTGGTTTAAGTTCCTGCCTTGACTTCCTTTCATGATCAGATATAAATTTGTAAGCTGAAATAAACCCTTTCCTCCCCAGTTAGCTTTTTCTCATGGTGTTTTACCACAGAAATGAAACCTAACTATGACAAATGCAAAAAAACAGAAGAAGCTGGGAGGGAAGTGGTGGAGCACACCTTTAGTCCCAGTACTTGGGAGACAGAGCCAGGTGACATTTCTGAGTTTGAGGCCAGTCTGGTCTACATACTGAGTTCTAGGACAGCCAGGGCTACACAGAGAAGCTACACAGAGAAATTTTGTCTCAAAAAAAAAAAAAAAAACAAAACAAAACAAATAAGAAACGAAAGAGAGAGAGAGAGAACAAAAGAAAAAAGAAATGAAATGAAAGCGGGCGGAACAAGTCAAGGGTGCAGGCTAGCAAGCAGCATTCCTTCTTGGCCCCTACATTAGCTTCTGCCTTGAGTTTCTGCCTTAGCTTCCCTCAGTAATGGATGGTAAGGAAATGAACCCTTTCTTCCCCAAGTTACGTTTTGGTCATGGTGCTTATCCCAGCAACAGAGAAACCAACTAAGACACCCACTGAAGTAAAAACATTTTTCTTGTTTTAAGTTGATGAGTGCTTGCAGGTGTGCACACTGTTCATATGCACAGAGATCAGAAGAGGCCCTTGGGTGCTCTACATCACTCTACACCTGTTCCTTTGCGACAACAGGGTCTCTCCCTGAACCGTGGCAGTTTTGCATTTTCTCTGCTAGGCTAGAAGCCCACAAGCCCCTGCTATCTTCCTGTCTCTACCTCTGTCAGGGCAGAGATGATAGGTGCTTGTGGGAATACCCTGCTTGTTACATGGGTGCTGGGAGCCGTTGCCACAATCATAGAGGAAGCTCTGAACTTGTGAACCATCTCCCCAGCACCTACCTTTTCTATCTTAGGGATTTGCTGTAGCCTTTGATATGCTAAGGACAGCTGTCACACTTATTCAGGGCTGCTGTTGTTTTTCCTAATTATTTTTGCCTTTTGACCACTTTTGTTTTGGTTTTTGGTTTTTCGTTTTTTTTGTAGACAGGGTTTCTCTGTGCAGCCCTTCATGTCCTGGAACTCACTCTGTAGACCAAGTGGCCTCGATCTCACAGAGATCCACCTGCCTCTGCCTCCTGAGTGCTGGGATTAAAGGTGTGCGCCACCATCATCCAGCAAGGGTTTTCTTTTTGGTGGGTGCATGCATGCATGCATGTGTGCGAGTGTGTGTGGTAGCAGTGGTGATGGTGGTGGCGGTGGCGTCGGCTTGGGAATGAAACCCAGAAACTTGCATATGCCAGGCAAATGCTCTTTCACTGCTTCACCTTGTCAACCTTTTTCTCTTTCTTTCAACAGTAACACAGGAGAGGAAGTGCCTTGAAAGGGTGACTCTGGGTGTGAGATGGCCATCGCACTCATGGACCCACAGCAGCTGGGGATACAATGACAAGACTTGTACAAGATGGACGCTATGAGGGTTCCATGGTGGCTAGTGGAGGGGCTCAAGAGCCTGCCCTGAGCTGAGGAGCTATTGGCAATTAATTAATGTCTGCTAGGAAGGGGAAGTCGTTTTTCTTCATTGGTGTAGCTGCTGGTAAATTGCCCTGTGCTCCAAAATAACCTCCCTGTGAACGTGCCAGAAACCCTCATTCAAGTCAGTGGATCATGCACATGAGATATTATGTACATGTATAGAATTGTCAAAGAGTAAATTAAAATACAATAAAAGAGGGAGAAGAACTGGGTGTAGTGGCGCACGCCTTTAATCCCAGCACTCAGGAGGCAGAGGCAGGTGGATCTCTGTGAGTTCAAGGCCAGCCTGATCTACAAAGTGAGTTCCAGGACAGCCAGGGCTACACAGAGAAACCCTGTCTCAAAAAAACCAAAATTATAGCTAATTACAATGTAGGAGTACATGAAGGGAAAAATAAAAGCCAATGACCTGGGGCTGGCCAGATGGTCCAGCGGTTAAGAGGACCCAGGTTCCAGTCCCAGCACCTACATGGTGATTTAAAACTATAACTCCCATCCCAGGTGATCTGACACCTTCATACAGACATTCATACAAGCAAAACACCACTGCACATAAAGTAAGAATAAATAAATCACTAAAAAAAAAGCCAACGCTATTTCCCTCAGGAAATATCACTAATAAACAGTGTCCACACCTTTATGTTTCCAAACCAACATGCAATGTGGCCACAATGATGGGTTTTGGTTTTTTGTTTGTTTGTTTATTTGAAACAGGGGTCTCATATTTCTCAGGCTGGCCTGGAACACATGATTCTCCTGCCCCAGGCCTCCCTTTTGGTCATTTGTGAACCAAACCCTGCTGTGCTCTCCTGAATTAAATAAAAGACCAGTGTCTCTCTCTTGATGTCTCTTACCGAATAGTCGCTGAATCCCACTGACTCCAAAGGAGACAAGCATTCTTCACCAGCCCCGGGCACCTCCTGTGGGCCCCAGGGTCATAACCTTTCTGCTTCCTACCTGCCCTCAAGCCTGGGATCCTGGAAATGGGAATGAATGCTGTTTGTGGGTCTAATGTGGCCCCTAGTTCAAAACACATGTGTCACCATGCCCCAGTGCCTGGCATGTAGCACTAGTCCACACCTTGCTCACAAAGGTGTCTCCTTTGAAGTCTAGGTGTCCTCTCTACCAACTGACCTGGGGCAGGACTATCCTGATAAACCAGGTGATGGCTAATCAGATTGTCCCTCACACAGGACAAGGGGCCTGGAGCTCTTTCCTACTGGGGCTCCCCAGTCATCTACAAATGTGTCCCCCTCATCTGCAGTTTTGGGAGGGGCAGTTTTGAGAGCTGGTGAAGCGTGGGAGTCAGACAACCTAACTCAGTCCCCCTCTGGCCACAGAAGTAATAATATCGGAGGACTGGGTGTGCTGGGACTTGGTGACTGCTCCATCCGCCTGAACGGTCGCCATACAAGCACTCAGACCTCCCTAGGTGATAAAATTGAGGTGTTGCAGCCTGCGACCCTGAGGCTGTTCTCTCATCCGCATACCAGCCTCCTTTCTCTCCTAGGCAGAACTTGGATGAACCCTGAAGGGTCAGAACTTCAGTCTTTGCCTTGGTGATGTTTCCCAAGGTGAAGTGAGGAAGTGAGTTCTGGCTTGGTCCAGTTAGATCAGTTAAAAACTGAGCCATGGAGCTGTCACCTGTGTTGTCGGGACTTTGAGAGTCTGTTTGTCTTTCTGTCATTGACTCTCAGTCCACGTGGGATGACAACTCATATCCTAACTGGGGAGAAGTGGGTGAAAGATTAGCTTCCCCAGAGTAAAGCTGAAAGTTATGAAGGGTCCAGGAACTGTGCCACCACCAGTGGGCACAGCAAGGGAAGGAAGGTCTACCAAAGCAAGTCAGACCCCCAGCTACCACATCTCTAACCCATCCATCTTTGCTTCTACTCCTGAAAGCAGGGAGTCCTCCCCACTCCTCCCTAACCATCCCCAGCCAACTTGATTGCAGATTTGTCCTCGAAAATATGCCTCCCAGCTGTCTCAATCTGGGCCACTGCACAAATCTAATGTTGTCTGGCCACACAGCAATTTTGAGGCTAGCCTGGATTATATACAACCCTGTACTTTTTTTCCTCTCTCTTTCTTGGTTGTTGAGAGAGTTTCCCTGTGTATCCTTGGCTGTCCTAGACTCACTTTGTAGATCAGGCTGGCCTTGAACTCACAGTGATCCGCCTGCCTCTGCCTCCCAAGTGCTGGGATTAAAGGTTCGAGTCACCATGCCTGGTTACACTAAGAATATTAATATCCTTTTAAGAAAGTTAAAATAGTGTTAGTTGGATGTTTTTAGGTGATATTGGAGTGTTCTTAGATAGATATTGGAGTGTTTTTTTTTGTTTTTTTTTTTTTTTGGTTTTTCGAAACAGGGTTTCTCTGTATATCTCTGGCTGTCCTGGACTCGCTTTGTAGACCAGGCTGGCT
>CAJQZJ010000418.1:6914496-6937650 GCA_907164525.1 Lophiomys imhausi | reverse complement strand
TACTGAGAACCTCAAGCCACACAGCATCAGGTCCCTACTGAGAACCTGAAGCCATACAGCATCAGGTCCCTACTGAGAACCTCTACTTGTCTGTAATTCTCACTTTCCAGCAAATATTACATTTTCCTTTCTTCTTTGAAAATAGGATCTTTGGGGGCTGGAGAGATGGCTCAGCGGTTAAGAGCACTGGCTGCTCTTCCAGAGGTCATGAGTTCAATTCCCAGCAACCACATGGTGGCTCACAACCATCCATAATGAAATCTGGTGCCCTCTTCTGGCCTGCAGATATACCTGCAGACAGAACACTGTATACATAATAAATAAATCTTTAAAAAAAAAAAAAAAAAAAAAAAAAGAAAATAGGATCTTTGTAGCCCAGGCTTACCTCAGACTCTCCACAGTCCTCCTGCTTCAACCTCCCCTGTGCCCAGCGAAGTTAATCTCTATTGTTCTTTTTCTTTTTTTGTGCTTTCATTTCCCACTACAATTTCTGCCCGGCACAGGCAGGCATCTCTTTTCTGCTCATGGCTTTATTCTCAGTGCCTGACACACACACTAAACACATTAGGAGTGGAGCTCAGAATGAGCTAGGGGTCTTTCTGGGAGTTGGAAGAGAAGGACAGTGACTGGAGAGTCCCCCTTGTAGAGTCACCAAGCCTTTCAGGGTTCCTGTGTGTAATTTGTAGATGTCAAGGGCTCTCGTTTTTCCACGAAGGGTTCCATTTCTCTCTCATACTAACCCGAGGCAGCAAAGCCCCTTTTTGGCCAGCAGAGAAACAGCCAGGGTAGCAGCGAGACTTCACGCAGAAACTACATTTCCCAGGAAGGTTTCTCACAGCGCTGCTGCTCTCGGGCTTTTAAAGGGCCTCACTGCAAAATCCGAAGCAGTCCAGTCGGGTCACGTGGAGGGTGGGAGCACCTGCCTGCTGGAAGTCAGCTCCAGAGAGTCACCTGCGGGGGGGATTGTGTGGGCAGGCAGGAGTCACCAGGCCTCCTGGCCCTGCAGTGTCCCAGAGGTGAGGCTAGGCAATGCCAGCCCGGGAAGCAGCCCCTCTCATTTTGCCCTGCCTAGGCATCTCCTAGAAAAACCCCTTTCCTCCCCTAACTCCCCAGAACGGTAGGGAGGTGGAGTTGTTCATCTCGGGTCTCAGTAGGAGGTGTCTCTCCCCCCTCCCGTGGGGGTTATCCCACCTCGGTTCAACCCAAGGCACTCCCTCCCACAATTCTGTCTTCAGGAGGATATGGACTGTTTTGGGATAGTCAGTAGTAGATGTTAGGTTAGAGGGGTAAAGATGTTAGAACTCCAAGACTAAAGAAAGTTCTGGGGCCTGTGAGAACTGAACCTCACAACACAATGCCTCTCACCTCTCCTTCCAAGCCCCACAGCCTCCAGGTAAGTGTGAGTATGGGGTCCTGATCATAATATATACCCTCCCAGGCAAAGGATCAAGGAACTGGTGGGGAGCACCTTGCAAGGTGTAATGGGCTATGAGAATAAAAAATTTCAATATCGTGTGCTCCGGATTCATTGTTTGTATTCTAAGAGATGCAGGAACCCCAGGGTGCACCGTGGGAAGGGTGGTACAGTATCTCAGAAGCAATGGCGTTTACTCCATAAACGCCTTAATGGAAACCCACAGAATCAGTTTTCAAAATAACGCAAACAAACCCACTAGAATGTGTTTTCAGATTAGGAAACTTCAGGGTCACTGACATAATTAAAAACCTTGATCTTTTGAACTAACCTGGCCCTCGACAGCAGTCCCTTCACCTAGATAAGCCAGTAATGAAGGCAGGGAGTCTTGCTTCTTTCCCTCCCCTAACCATTTGGATTAACCTATAGCGTGCCTGGGGGCGGGGTAGAGTCGCTGGCTAATTTAGCCTCAGTCCCTGATCTCGGGGACTCCCAAGCCCAGTAACCCTCTCCCCACACCTCCCCCAAGTTCAAAGCCCCACCTAAGCTGTTCCTTCTGGTGTGACAAATAGCCCCAGGCCTTAGCAGAGATTAGTTCATCTTGATCAGCTACAATCCCCCAACCCAGGCTACTGTTTAATTAAGCTGCTACGTGCCCTTTTACTAAATGAAATAAAACCACCGGGGTCCAGGGATGGAGTCCGGGTAGGCAAGACCATCAGAACCTTACTCCACAGCCGCTGCCAAGAGCACTTGACATTGTGGGTAGGAAGTCGGCTGCAGACAGGAGGTCCTGGGCTCTCTGGGGGTCTCTTCGGCAGATCTCTGACTCTCTAACGTGTCTTGCAGCCTAGGACGCCCAACAAACCCAGGTCGGACTAGGGACAGTGGCGCCCCTTGCTCACTTCAAGAATTTGTGCCAGGCAGGGCGGGAAAGATGGATACATTTTAACAAAGACATGGCATCTTCCCAGCAAAATGGCGGTGGTCCCGACCACGGCTCCCTGGTCGACTGTATACCTCCTGAACCTAAGTCACTACCAGAGAGACGAGGACTGCCTCCTCGGTTTCTCCCTCCAAGCCCCATTTTTTCCAAGTCTCTAAAGCACACGGAGCCTCTGCTCATCCCACGAGCTCCCCAGGACAGTCTTTGGTCAGCGCCTATGATGTGGACTGTACCCCATCAAGGCACACCCCACCTTGGAGAGACCGGTGGGAGAGGGGAGCTTCAGCGCCAGGATGGGCCTCGGGGTCCTGCTTCCCCTACACCCCCAAAACTCCCAAGCTAGGAAGGCATGTAAATGAATTCTTGTGTTCGGATATATGGAAGATGTGGGGGGGGTGTCTTTGAGGAGAGCAGACCACCCGGGGGGCCCGTCCCAGTCTACCAGGGGTCCCAGGAAGCTTCGGGGACCCGGACTCAGGAAAGAATGTCCATGCCGAGGTCTGGGGGCGCATCGAGGGGAGAAGCGACTCAAGAGGGGGAAGGGACAAAGTTTGAAAGTGCCCTTCCAACTCTTCCAGGGAAAGTTTCCTCGAGGGCCCCGCGGACAGAGAAGGGGCAGAGGTGTCAGGGGGGCTGTGGCCAGGTGACCCCCGAGAGGTGACCGGACCCGGGGGAGACGACCCCTCCCCCCTTGTCCCGACTCGGCCCGGCTGGGAGTCGCCCAGCTCGGGGCCTCGTGTGTTAGTTGGGGCCGCTTCTGCGCCGCTCCGCCAGGGAGGGGGACCCCGCAGCCAACCGGGAGTGGGGTCCCTGATAGTCCCAGGGGAGAGCTTTCCTACGGGGGGTCTCAAGGCCCGGGGCTCCCCGGCCCCGCAGAGCCAGCCCCCCGCAAAGGGGAAATGTGCCGGCGCCCCAGCGCTCCTCGGCGCCGTTTGGGGCTCGTGGCGGGCGCGGGGGGCGGTGGCCGGGGCGCCGGGGTCTCCAGTGGGGAAGCCTAGGGACCCGGCCAGGGGCCCCGAGAGACAGCGGGCAGCGGGAGGACCCGGGCCGCCGGGAAAGGTCGGGTTTGCTCGGCGGAAGAAACACAGATGGCGGCGGCGCGGCGCCATTCCGGGCCGAGAGCAGGCAGCCAGCAGCCCAGTCCTCACCGCGGTCCGCCCGCCGCCGCTAAATACCCGGATGCACCGCCCGAGCGCCAGACGCAGAGCTGGGAAAAGGGAGGCCGAGGAGGCGGAGGCAGCGCCGGGCGCCGGACGAGCGACAGCGGTGGGGGCTGGGCGGCGCAGAGCAGCCCGCGACCCGCGCCGGGAGGACAGGAGCCACGCGTCGCCCGCGTCCCCCCGCAGCCGCAGTTTCGCCTGGCCGGCTAGTCGAGCGGGAGAGCAGACCCCGGGGCAGGTTCTGCCCAGCCTCCGGCCAGGGCTTGCCCTTCGGAAGGCTCCTTGAACAGCGGGACCAGGTCGGCCACCATGACCGAGAACTCCACGTCGGCCCCTGCGGCGAAGCCCAAGCGGGCCAAGGCGGCCAAGAAGTCCACGGACCACCCCAAGTACTCGGACATGATCGTGGCTGCCATTCAGGCGGAGAAGAACCGCGCCGGCTCCTCGCGCCAGTCCATCCAAAAGTATATCAAGAGCCACTACAAGGTGGGTGAGAACGCCGACTCCCAGATCAAGTTGTCCATCAAGCGCCTGGTGACCACCGGTGTTCTGAAACAAACCAAAGGGGTGGGTGCCTCTGGGTCCTTCAGACTGGCCAAGGGCGATGAGCCCAAGAAGTCGGTGGCTTTCAAGAAGACCAAGAAGGAAGTCAAGAAAGTGGCCACTCCAAAGAAGGCAGCCAAGCCCAAGAAAACTGCCTCCAAAGCCCCAAGCAAGAAACCCAAAGCCACCCCGGTCAAGAAGGCCAAGAAGAAGCCAGCTGCCACACCCAAGAAAGCCAAAAAGCCCAAGATTGTCAAAGCCAAGCCAGTCAAGGCATCCAAACCCAAGAAGGCCAAACCAGTGAAGCCCAAAGCCAAGTCCAGTGCCAAGAGGGCCAGCAAGAAGAAGTGACAATGAAAGCTCTGCTTGTGGACACTCCTTCCTCCCTCCTGTTTTCTGTAAATACGTTTCTCTCTTGATCTCATCTGCAACCCTCTACCCATTCTATTCTGACTTTATATAAAAAGGACAGAGTTTGGATTCCTCAGACAGACATTGTGGATGGATTCCTTTTTTCCAAACCCATTGTGTAAGGACAGCAAACAGACCTCATCTTTGTAATGATTATGTACTTTTTTCTTGATTTGATATTAACCTTCTTACGGGGTTAGGGATGGAGGGTGGGTTGTGTGTTTCTTTTGGGTGGTTTGTTTATTATGAAGGTAAATGGAACTGGCAAAGTTCTGGCTAGGTGAGGGGACCCAGGAACTATGGTTTGTCTTTTAAGGCTTTCTTAGGTTGCTCATCCCTTGTGAGTTTTTGAAACCTTTGGTGGGGAGCAGGTGATACCCCACCTAATTGGCCAGGGAGGGAGGAAAAACTCCCTGGCCCGCCCTTGGGCAGTTGTGAGCAGTTGGGGACCTGGTTTCCTTTTTCTCTTCTGCCCTAGTGCCTCTCCATTGTCTAAAGGGGAAAGGGCTCCAAGTGACAGCTGGTTAGAGAAGCCTTAGCTTCTCACAACCACAATCTAGCTATTGGGGAAGAAGGACTTTTCAGCGGTCTCTGCTTAAATGGGAGTGGACTTAGGGGAAGGGGCTGGGAGTCAGCCAAGTGCCTCAGTGTGCCTGTGGAAACTTGGGTTTTTTCCACACGATTGATGGATTGTGTCCTAGGAGAACTTTGTTCTTTTCCTTTTATTTTTTCCTCCTTCCTGTATAAGATGTGGCTTTTCTTGGTGCGGCTTCAGTTCTACCAGCTGCCACTTAAAACCCCTCCAACCTCTTTTACTTTTTGAGTCTTTTATAAGTAGCCGAGGAGGGGGAGAGGCAGGGAGTGGACTATAAGACATACTACACACTTGATTTGAATTTGCTAGGTAGCTTTAGAGAGCCAGGATTGTGTGCATGTGTGTATATGTATATATCCGTATCTAAGACTAGTACTTAGTGTCATTTCGGGAGCTGGGAGAAAAAATCTGTACAGTTGTCTTTCTCATATTTTAATAAAACAGGAAACTTGTGCACCCCCCTTAAACAAATGTTATTAGTGCCGGGAAATTTTTGCTGTGGTTGTAATTTTAAAACTTTAAAATAAAACTGGAAAAGGAAAAACATCTGAGTGGTGCGTTTTTCCTCAACTGGAGTAGAGTGAGGAGCAATCAGAGGGGCAAAGTGGGGAGAGCTGGCATGAAGGGCAGGATGCCATGGGCTCAGCACGGTGGTGGGTCTTCGGGAGAGGTGAGTGTGTAGGCAGGGTATGGGAACCCGAGGCCCTGAAGCCCACTTTCTCTGACTACTTCCCTAGCGCGGACCCCCGAGTCTCCACTTACAAATCAATCCACTTTCATCGCCGCTTGACGCTGTCAGGTTCCGCCTGCGGGTGGGGCCACCATCCTGTTAAAGTGAGCTATTGTTGCTCTGATTGGCTGCCGGGGCCCTGCCCACGACACGTGACGTGGAGCTCCAGGCCGCAGGCAGTCAGGCACACTTCAGCCCGTGAGCGCGATGTGGGTCAGCGGCTTGCTGCGCGCAACGCTGTCCCCGGGCCGCCGGGCGCATTCAGCGCTGGCGCAGCTGCGCCGCGTCCTGGAAGGCGAGCTAGAAGCGATCCGCGGGGCCGGCACCTGGAAGAGTGAGCGGGTGATCACGTCCCGCCAGGGACCGTGCATTCGCGTGGATGGCATCTCCGGAGGTAACGTCCCCTCCTGGGAGTCCTGATACCTGGCCAGGTGGCCAAGAGTCTTTCCAGGAATGCTTGTAACCACTAGAGTGGGTGTGGGAGAGGCACGTGCACGCCTAGCTGCCGTCTCCTTCCAGTCTGTCTCGGGCACACTATGGCCTCCTAGTGTTGACTCCACCTGTTTAAACCTGTTTCGACCGAGGGAGATGATTTATTCGTCAACACCTTTTGGGTGCCCAGGGTTGTATTGCATCGAGACCCAACCCTGTGAGAAAAAGAGAGCGATATCCAGGTGCATCGGTCCCACACACCCTGCTTCCAGTAGGTGTGATCAGAAGAAAACCCTCATTCCTTGAGCAGTTGTGTTTGAAGGTCTCTAGTGTGTACACCTTTACTCTTGATGACATCTGCATGCAAGAGAGACCAGTTCCTTGCCAACCCCCTTGGTTTTTTGTGACAGGGTTTCTCTGTGTAGCCCTGGCTGTCCTCCAACTCAGAGATCCTTCTGCCTCTACCTCCCGAGTGCAGTGCTGGAATTAAAGGTGTGTGCCACCGACAGACCAATTTTATAGAAAGGAAGCATGCGTTTATTCCCAGCACTTGGGAGGCAGAGGCAGGAGGATCAGTCTACAGAGTGAGTTCCAGGACAGCCAGGGCTGTTACACAGAGAAATCCTGTCTGGAAAATCCTTTGGGGGAGGGGGAGCTGAAATGCAGCTAGATTACCCCACACCCTCACTTCTCAGTTCCAGTGTCATAGGCCACCTTCCACCCAAGACGATAAAGTCTAAGCAAACAAGGGGATTAGTACTCCATATGTTCCTGTGGCTCTATCTTTTCCTCAAGAGGACTGTAGAATGAAACCTGTTGTCTCCTAGCAGAACCTTCAGCACAGCTCTCCCCAAGTGATTTGAGATAGAAGCAACAGGTTGAGTTCAGTGGCTGAGTGCTTGCTCAGCGCACCTCAGGCTGTGACTTCAGTTCCCAGTACTCACACCACAATGATGGGACATTTAGAGAATCAAATTCTTAGACTACATGTCTGTCCCAGGTCATGAACTGTCCCTTCCTCAGGCCGAAAGTCCCTTCGGTCAACCTTATTAGCTGTGAATGCACAGCAGGTGAGTGAGCTCTGGAGCTGGAGGACCTAGACCTCTTTCACAATCAAGAAAAGTACAACCAAGATGGTGATGGTCTCGGGGCTGCGGAACCTGTGGAGGTCTGGGATCCTCTTAGATGGAATGATATTCAAAGCCAGGTTTTAAACTTCTCATCCTTCGAGGTACAAAGCAGAGAGGGATAAACCTCTCAGAACCCTCCGGCACTGAGGCGGTGGAGTCAAAGCCCTCTGGCCCCTCCCTATAGTGGATCTGTGCAGCTGTTGCCTCTCTCAAGGGCAAATCCAAGTTGACTTCCTCTGGCCCCTGTCCCAGAGCCTAGCACTATGGTCTTTGCAGGCCCTTCCTTGCTTTGCTTTTCCTTTTCTTTCTTTTTTTTTTTTTTTAAGATTTATCTATTATGTATACAGTGTTCTGTCTGCAGGTATGCCTGCAGGCCAGAAGAGGGCATCAGATCTCATTATAGATGGTTGTGAGCCACCATGTGATTGCTGGGAATTGAACTCAGGACCTCTGGAAGAGCAGACAGTGCTCTTAACCTCTGAGCCATCTCTCCAGTCCCCCCTTCCTTTCTTTTTTGAACTCTTTCTGTAGACCAAGCTGACCTCAAACTCAGAGAGATCTGCTTGCCTCTGCCTCACCGATTTTGTGCTGGGGTAAAGGGGTGCACCACCATGCCCAGCTTCCCTTCCCTGCATTTCTTTGTTTTGGTTTTTCGAGACAGGGTTTCTCTGTGTATCCCTGGCTGTCCTGGACTCTCTTTGTAGAACAGGCTGGCCTCGAACTCACAGAGATCTACCTGCCGCTGCCTCTAGAGTGCTGGGATTAAAGGCATGGGCCACCACTGCCTGACTCCTTGAATTTCTAAGCTGTGTTGTTGGTCTTCTCTACCTCAGGAATCCTCAACTTCTGTGCCAATAACTACCTGGGCCTGAGCAGCCACCCTGAGGTGATCCAGGCAGGTCTGCAGGCTCTGGAGGAGTTTGGAGCTGGCCTCAGTTCTACTCGTTTCATCTGTGGGACCCAGGTACACAGCAGGAGTTAGGTGGGCACCAGCCCTAGCTGTCTGCATCCGAACAACAAGGCTGGTTCAGCCAGCCTAACTGATCCCAGGGCAGAGCCCACTGTCAACCCCAGAGCTGCAGTGGCTGCCAGGCTGGGGCAGGCTTCTTCTAAGTCTGGGACCCTGCAGGAATTTGACTTCTGAGCTCATTTAGGACAGAACAACCACAATCCTGCAGGAAGGGGCAGAAGGCAGGGCTGGAGATATGGAGGGTTTAGAAGTATCTGCCTCAGCTCTGTCTTCAGAGACGCCATGCACAGGCTGGTGTGGCAAGGTGACTTTGTTACTATTTTTACTATACTTGATTTATTTTACTGTACTGTACTTAACACCTCTACCTCCCTTCCACCCCTTGTTCCTCCCAATCCCCCAACCCTAGGTTGGAGAGAAAAAAGGTTAGAAGGAGAAGGGACGTAGGTCTCTTTGAGCTATTTTCTGCTGATTAGGGTCATTGTGGGGGTAATACCAGTCTCAATAGAAGTCCAGCAAACCAGGAAACAGCAGCAGGAAGAACAAGCAGCAGTTTGGGGGAGCACCAGCAGCCGGGAGAGCAGCAATCTCTTTCTTCTTTGTAGCCCTTTCTCCTACTTCTTTCTGGCCCCCTTCTCAGGGCTCTGGCTTTTTATCCCTTTCTCAAGTCCTCTGAGTTAAACTTGCTCATCTGGCTAAGCCACGCCCCTGCTAGATCATGAGACAGTTAATACTTTACACCTGAGTCTTAAGCAGCCTCACACCTGGGATTAAACAAAAATAGTCTCATAATTGGTTATTTTAATAAACTTATACCACAGGCTGGGCCACTTCAAGTAGGGTGTTTTTTTTTTCTTTTGGGTGGGGGGGGGGTGAGACAGAGTTTCTCTGTGCAACAGCCCTGGCTGTCCTGGACTCGATTTGTAAACCAGGCTGGCCTCAGACTCACAGAGATTCGCCTGCCTCTGCCTCTCAGATGCTGGGATGAAAGGTGTGCACCACCACCGTCCGACTTTAAGGTGGTATTTTAACCTCCCTGTTTTATTGTTTGTTTTAATATATGGTCTCAGTGTATAGCTCTGGCTGGCCTGGTACTCCCTCCCTTTACCAGACTGGCCTCAAACTCACAGAGATCCGCCTGCCTCTGCCTCCCAATTACTGAGATTAAAACCATGCGCCTCCATGCCTGACCTTCCTCTCGTCTTGAATCTCTTCATTGGTAGAATGGAGGCCATAGCATTTGGCAGGCTTGCTACAGGTGGTGAGGCTAATGCATGTAACCCTGCTCTAGAACAGTTGCTGCTCCACAGTACAAATGTTAATTGATTTTGTAAGTTCATGTAAATATGAAGCTGATGACCATTTCAAGTAACTGTTGCCGGGTGTGTTGGTGGCTCACGCCTTTAATCCCAGCACTCGGGAGGCAGAGGCAGGCGGATCTCTGTGAGTTCAAGGCCAGCCTGGTCTACGAAGTGAGTCCAGGACAGTCAAGGATACACAGAGAAACTCTGTCTCGAAAAACCAAAAAGAAAAAGAAAAAAGAAACTGTCGATCTCCAGAGTGCCTTTCTTCCCTAGTGCCCACTTCTAAACCTACATTAAAACCCCTTTCTTGTGCCAGCAAGATGGCTCAGTTAAAAGCACTTGCTGTGTAAGTAAGCCTGCCAGCCTGAGTTCTATCCCAGAAGCCACAGCAGAAGACAGAACGAACACTGGCAAGCTGCCCTCTGACCTCCACACTTTAGTGCACACAGACACATAAAGTTTTTTAAAAGACCACTTGGGAGGCAGAGAACAGCCTGGTCTATAGACTGAGTTCCAGGACAGCCAGGAGAGAGACCTTGTCTCAACATCCCCCTCCCCTCAAAAAACCCAAAAAGCAAAAAGTTCATTTTAAAAACAGATATGTTTATCTGTGGAAACCTGTCCTGGAACTCGCTCTGTAGACCAGGCTGGCCCCCTGAGTGTCGGATTAAAGGCGTGCACCACCAGCGCCCAGCTACTTCTTTTTTTTTTTTTTTTCCTTAATAAACTCTGACTTAGCCGGGCGGTGGTGGCACACGCCTTTAATCCCAGCACTTGGGAGGCAGAGGCAGGTGGATCTTTGTGAGTTCGAGGCCAGCCTGGTCTATAAAGTGAGTCCAGGACAGCCAGGGCTACACAGAGAAACCTTGTCTCGAAAAACCAAAATAAATAAATAAATAAGTAAGCAAGTAAGTAAGTAAGTAAGTAAGTAAATAAATAAATAAATAAACTCTGACTTTGCTTCAAAAACCTATATAGTGCCTCCAGTGTTCCAGGTACTTTTTTTTTTTTTTTTTTTGGTTTTTTGAGACAGGGTTTCTCTGAATATCTCTGGCTGTCCTGGACTCGCTTTGTAGACCAGGCTGGCCTCGAACTCACAAAGATCCGCCTGCCTCTGCCTCCCAAGTGCTGGGATTAAAGGCGTGCGCCACCACTGCCCGGCTTTAAAGATTTATTTTATTTATTTTATGCATGTGTGCTCTATCTGCATGTACACCTGCATTCCAGAAGAGGGCACCAGATCACATTGTGGATGGTTGTGAGCCACCATGTGGTTGCTGGGAATTGAACTCAGGACCTTTGGAAGAGCACTAGGCAGTGCTCTTAACCGCAGAGCCATCTCTCCAGCCCCTAGGTACTTATAAGAACACTATAGCTACCAGTTCATCAGTTATCTTTTTTTTTTTTTTTTGGTTTTTCGAGACAGGGTTTCTCTGAATATCTCTGGCTGTCCTGGACTCACTTTGTAGACCAGGCTGGCCACGAACTCACAAAGATCCGCCTGCCTCTGCCTCCCAAGTGCTGGGATTAAAGGCGTGCGCCACCACCGCCCGGCTCATCAGTTATCTTAACAGCTCCAAACAGTCAGTGATGTTCTTTTTTTTTTCAGAATATGAAAATTTATTACTGTGTTTCCATTGCTTTTTTTTTTTTTTTTTTTGTCAGTGATGTTCTTATCCGAGATACATGATGTCACCGAAGCCCAAAGAGACTAATTACTTATACAGATGCACAAAACTCACGGTGGGACTGGTCCATGTTTGTAGACCAAGCATGGTGGCAAATGCCTAAGGCAGAGGCTGGCAGATCTCTCTGAGTTAGGTTTGGTCTACACAGTGAGTTCCAGGCTTATCAGGACTGTAATCACAGTGAGATCTTGTCCCAATATATATTTTTTTCTCTTTTTTTTTTTTTGTTTTTTCGAGACAGGGTTTCTCTGTATAACAGCTCTGGCTGTCCTGGACTCGCTTTTGTAGACTAGGCTGGCCTCGAACTCACAGAGATCCGCCTGCCTCTGCCTCCCAAGTGCTGGGATTATAGGCGTGCACCACCATTGCCCGGCTTTCTTTTTGTTTTTTTTTTTTTTTAAACATTTATTTATTTATTATGTATACAGTATTTGCTCTACATAAATGCCCGGGCTCAAGATCTCAAAGTAGATGGTTGTGAGCCACCATATGGTTGCTGGGAATTGAACTCAGGACCTTTGGAAGAACAGCCAGTGCTCTTAACCTCTGAGCCATCACTCCAGCCCTCTTTTTGTTTTTTGTTTTTTGTTTTTTTTAAGATTATTTATTTATTGTGTATACAGTGTTCTGCCGGCATGTACACATTCACTCCAGAAGAGGGCACCAGATCTCAATGTAGATGGTTGTGAGCCACCATGTGGTTGCTGGGAATTGAACTCAGGACCTTTGGAAGAACAGCCAGTGCTCTTAACCTCTGAGCCATCTCTCCAGCCCTCTTTTTGTTTTGTTTTGTTTTTTTTTTTTTTTGGTTTTTCGAGACAGGGTTTCTCTGTTTAACAGCTCTGGCTGTCCTGGACTCGCGTTGTAGACCAGGCTGGCCTCGAACTCGCAAAGATCCGCCTGCCTCTGCCTCCCAAGTGCTGGGATTAAAGGCATGCGCCACCACCGCCCGGCGTCTTTTTGTTTTTTTAAGACAGGGTTTCTCTGTGTATCTCCGGCTGTCTTGGAGCTCTAGCTGTAGACCAGGCTAGCCTTGCTCAAACTCATGGAGATTCGCCTGCCTCTGCCTCCCAAGTGCTGAATGCTGGGACTAAAAGCATGCGCCACCATGCATGGCCATATGTTTATTTTCTAACAAAACTCTTGAGTCAGACCAAGCAGCTCCTGAATCTAAGAAGTAGAGGCCCAAATAATCATGGGCATACTTAATGGGATTCTCTTTTTTGGTGGAGAAACTAAAAAATGCAGTCTGATGTGAAGACATATCTTCTGTCCCCCACATCACTCAAAATCCCAGTATTAGACCTCTACTGCAAACAGGTCCACTCAGGAATTGAGACCTGCCAGGCCCTAACCTCCACAGTGGGAGCAACTGCTACATTCCTAGGCTCCAAGAGGCATCTGTGCCAAAGAAAGAGTATGGCTGAGGCTTCAGGCTTCCTGCACTGGGTCTGTTGGTGGCCATCCCATGGATGGCTATCTCTGTCCTCTAGGACTTGTCCCACAAAGCCCCTAGGCACTGACCTGTACCTGCCTGTGTCCTTCAGAGCATCCATAAGAATCTAGAAGCCAAGATAGCCCACTTCCACCAGCGTGAGGATGCTATCCTTTATCCCAGCTGTTTTGATGCCAACACTGGCCTATTTGAGGTGTGTAGAGGCTGTGGGCAGCGTGGAGGTGGGCCGCTGGGGGAGCTCGGCACCTTGCCGGTGCCACAGAACAACCTATGTAAACTGGGAACCTGGGGCCTGGTACTGACCCGAAGTTTTCACCTGGCCCTAGGCACCCAAGGAGAGGCAGAGTTTCGCCCTGCAGGCAGGAGGGGGGTTGTGAGGGAAGGGAAGCTCCTAGGTAGCCGTATTGGAACTCCTCCCCATAGGCTCTGCTGACCCCAGAGGATGCAGTCGTGTCGGATGAGCTGAACCATGCCTCCATCATTGATGGCATCCGGCTGTGCAAGGCCCACAAGTACCGTTACCGCCACCTAGACATGGCTGACCTAGAAGCTAAGCTGAAGGAGGCTCAGGTAGGGTGAGGCCCTGGGGCTCCAGGGAAAGGCCTGCTTAAGGAAATCAGGTTTGGAGGGGCTCCCTCTTCACAAAGAGCCTGAAGGGCAGAGGGAGCCATTCAGACTTCCTCATCCCTTATCCGCAACCCAAGACTGTGTTCTGTAGCTCCATGTTGCCTGAGATCAAGCAACTTTGAACAGAAGGTGTGTGGGTGTGTGACTAGGACCTGTTCCAGCTCCAGCGTGCCTTCTTGGGGTCTGCGCCCTTTCTCAGTGACAAGGCTAAGGTGGCTGAGCTTAGAAGAGATGGGCAAGGCTCGGAATACACCCTCACGGCCATGGAAGAGCAGGCGGTTTGGTACTTACTACACATCACCTGCCCCATGTCTGTCCCACAGAAACACCGGCTGTGCCTGGTGGCCACGGATGGAGCCTTCTCCATGGATGGTGACATCGCTCCTCTACAGGAGATCTGCCGCCTTGCTGCTCGATATGGTGCCCTTGTCTTTGTGGATGAATGCCACGCCACTGGCTTTCTTGGGCCCACCGGACGGTGGGAGCATTTGAGGCCCGGGTGGGGGCTTCTGAGGGTGGACAGGAAGTCGGAGGGTCAATGGCAGCAGTGTGGCTTCCTTTGTAGGGGCACAGATGAGCTGCTAGGTGTGATGGACCAAGTCACGATCATCAACTCCACTCTGGGGAAGGCGCTGGGCGGAGCATCAGGTACTTACAGAATCCCGCCTGTGGGGTCTCCTTCCCTACAGGCAGGGCCAGCCTTGTAGGGGGTAGAGAAGGTAAGAGGGGTAAGTGGAGGGGAGGATAGTGTGGACTGTAGGAGAAGGTTTGGGCAGTTTCTAGCTCCTGATTGGCCCCTCTTCATCTTTTTTTCTGTTTTTAGGAGGCTATACCACAGGACCTGAACCTCTGGTATCCCTGCTACGGCAGCGTTCTCGGCCCTACCTCTTCTCTAACAGCCTGCCCCCTGCTGTTGTTGGCTGTGCCTCTAAGGCCCTGGACCTACTCATGGGGAGTAATGCCATCATCCAGTCTATGGCTGCCAAAACCCGGCGGTATGGTGCCTACCAGGGTGGATCAGAGTAGGGGAGAGATGGTAGCCAAAAACCTTTTAGCCTCCTGTTGCCTATCTCCCTCTTTTCATTCCTACCCCCCTCCCAATTCTACGATTGATCTCCTGTGCCTTTTCTTGTCACTCCTACTTTCCCACCTCACTTAGTCCTTCAGGCCTGTCTGCCCCCACCTGTGTCCCATCTGCTCTTTGGGTCTGTACTTCTGTCTGTCTTCCTTCCTCTTACAGGTGGGCATAGATCCTGGGCCTCTTCTTTAGGCTCCATGGCCTTCAGCTACCTGTGACACTCAGCTGTGTCCCCAGGTTCCGCAGTAAGATGGAAGCTGCTGGCTTCACTGTCTCAGGAGCCGATCACCCCATCTGCCCTGTGATGCTGGGTGATGCCCGGTTGTCTTCTCAAATGGCAGATGACATGTTAAAGAAAGGTAAGAGGATTGGGGGCAGAGTGTCCTCAGAGAAAAGAACACATGTGCTGCAGATCCTCCCTAGACCTATGTCCTGGTCCTCACTGCCCAGAGCACTCTCTTAGATCAACCATCTGTCCAAACGTAACAAACCCCAGGCTATGAGGTGGTTCCATGTCCGTGAGTTCGTCAGCTCCCTTGTTCTCTGGGGGTGGACCTTGGAAGAGTAGGCCTTTATATGTTATGGCCCCAAAGCTTGCCTGCCTCTGGTGTACCCCTGCTGTCTTCCCAGGCATCTTTGTCATCGGATTCAGCTACCCTGTGGTCCCTAAGGGCAAGGCCCGGATCCGGGTACAGATCTCGGCAGTACACAGTGAGGAGGACATTGACCGCTGTGTGGAAGCCTTTGTGGAAGTGGGGCGGCTGCGTGGAGCTCTTCCCTAAGCTCTGGGTAGGGACCAGTAGAGCCAAAGTTCCTCTACTGCCAGTGACATAGGGACATAGTAGAGGCTCTGACTTCTAGAGCCTGGTGGAAAATGGGTCTGTTCTTGTGGTTGGAGAGACAACAATGTGGAAATTGGCTGAGACACTTTGGTCTGCTTCATTCTTTCTGGGTAGGCCCCGTCCTGTGGCTAACTAAAGAATCAGACAGGAGTTGGGTCCCTGAGGGTCGCTAGTGCGCGCGCGCGCGCGTGCGTGCGTGCGTGCGTGTGTGTGTGTGTGTGTGTGTGTGTGTGTGTGTGTGTGTGTGTGGCGCCCTCTTCCCCCAAATTGACTTGGGATCCTGTGTCTGGGAGCCACCATTTGATATAGTCCGGTTCTGTGAGGCTGTGCAGGGCAGCGGAGAACCAGGCCTGTGCACCTCTTCCTCAGTCTAACCCTGGTGGGCACCTTGTCTCCTGTGCCCCATCCGAAGGACAAAACATAACCTGCTGAATGGGAAGAGTTCCTGGACCTGTGTTTGGGAGGAGACGGCACACAATTCAGGCCCAGAGAGAAGAAAGCGGGTCGCCACTGAAAGGCATCTAACTTCTGTTTTCTAGAGTTCTTTGTCCTTAACTCCGTGGTCTTTGGTCCCTGTGCATGTCCCAGTTTCCCCCATTTTAGAAAGCTGCTGTTCCCTTGGAAGCCACACCTTTCAGTCTCTGGTTCCAAAGCTGATAGTCTGATGGTTAGCCACCAGGGGGCGCAGCGCATTCAGGTTCCAGCCACTGCCTGCCCTGCCTCCTTGTGCTGGGGGCAAGGACAGAAGGACGGGTCTTCCCACCTACAACCATCCCACGCTGTTGACCTGGTTTTGCGGGAGAAGAGGGGAGGAATCTCTCAGGCTCAGCCTTGCAGGTCTCTGAATGCAGCTCTGGGCTCAGTGTGGCCTGGGAAGCTTCTGAATTTGCTTGAAGTAGAACACTTGCTTTTTCATGAAGGCCCATACTGCTGTACCTACAGCTCACCTGCCTGGTACCACAACACCTTGGGAGGGACAGACAATCAGAGCAAGCTCCAACCTAACCTTGCAGAGAGAGGGCTTCTCTGTGTAACAGAGCCCTGGCTGTCCTGGATTGTCTTCATAGACCAGGCTGGCCTGGAACTCACAGAGATCCATCCACCTGCCTCCCAAGTGACCATGCCCAGCCCCCTTGCATAATTTTTTTTTTAAGTAAAGATTTATTTATTATGTATAGTATTCTGTCTGCATGTATGCCTGCAGGCCAGAAGAGGGCACCAGATCTCATTATGGATGATTGAGAGCCACCATGTGGTTGTTGGGAATTGAACTTTGAACTCAGGACCTCTGGAAAAGCAGTCAGTGCTCTTAACCTCTGAACCATCTCTCCAGCCTCTCTTTGCAGATTCTTTTTTTTTTTTTTTTCTTTTTAGGTTTTTCGAGATAGGGTTTCTCTATGTATCCATGGCTGTCTTGGACTCACTTTGTAGACCAGGCTGGCCTTGAACTCACAGAGCTCCACCTGCCTCTGCTGCCCGAGCGCTAGGATTAAAGGCCCACGCCTGGCTCCTTGCAGATTCTTAAAAGCTGGGGTTTTGAGAATCCTCATTTGCAACCCAGTAGTGCTGAAAGGTATGCAGCCTGGCTGGAGGCAGGTGTGGCTACATCAAGGGCAGGAACACCTGCAGGCCACCACCATCAGGTAGAAAGCACCTGATGCCAGGTACTCCGGCAGCAGCTTGATGCGTGTGTCCTATGCAGGCTGACAGGTCATGCCTGGGGACCAAGAGCAGCCACTAGGTGATGTGTGTGGCATACCCACCCAGGGCCAGAACACCAGTCCCAGTCCACCCACACCTCTGTGAGGTTGCAGGAGTCCAGTGGCACAGCACAAGAGTCACCTCCTGCAGCTCCCAGGCACTGCTGCTGGCATTGTTTTCCAGGAGGCAGTTCTGTAAGTGGCTGCACCATGACCTCCCGGGCCAGTTGGCCATAGTGTTACTCAATGCATCTACCAGCATGGGGCTCAGCTAGCTCAATGATCCAGGTTTGGTTCTCTTACCTTGCAACTCCTCTGCCATCCAGAAGTGGTCATAGGTCATAGAGGGTGCCCAGTAGGTGCAGCTGCCTTTTAGGGTGCATGTGTTCCAGAGTGAGCATGTACCAATAGTCCTGGGGCTCCTGTGACAAGCTGTAAGGCACTGGAAGACTGGAGGATCAGCTGCTGATCAGCCATAAGTTCTCATCTTGCTGGCTCCAGGGCTCCAGGACACGATCCCAGACCACACTGTCCTTGTCCTCTGTATCCAGCATGGAAGGGGTTTAGCATGGAGGCTGGCAGGAGTAAGGGGAGGAAGTGGTGGTAAAGACACCCTGGTTCTCTAGCCATTATGGTCTGTCCTCCCTCAAAGCCAGCCTCCCAGTGACTTCCTCCCTTCCCTCCTCTCTTCTACTTGCCCTGGTACTTTGGAGCCCAACCCCAGCAGGGAAGGATAGGGTCTGGAGGTGAGGCCAGGCCAGCGGGGAATTCCTAGGGGAGGAAAGAGGTCATGGAATTCATCTCAGTCTGTGACTCAGGTATGGGTATGTGGGGTCACACTTCTGGAAGCCTTACTGCATTGTCACCCATGATTTTTAAAAGATCATATCAAATCCAGAACCCTACAAGTGCCTTGTGCAGGGATCCCAGGATCCCAGCTTTCCGATTGTCAGCTTCAATGGTTTTGAAATTCAGCTTTGTAACTTCTAGGTCTGATTCCCAATAGCGTCAATCCAGTGAATCTGTGCATGTGGGGTTGGCGGTACTAGAGAGGCCCCTCAAATCCTAGTAACTGCATATGGACTTCACAGGAACTGGTCTTGAGTGTTTCCCAGCTCTTCCAGTACTGGCTCCAAGGAACACACATTCTTCTCTGATGTACCCTCCACCTTCAGGTTCTAGGACTCTGCTCCCTTCTCAGACTCTCTTCTGCCCTTGAAACAGTTGTCCAATATCCCATCTCTTGGTTGCCTAATCTAATGCCACCCCTCCCCAAGTGGCAGCTCCTCTACCCCTGGAAGCATTTGGCCATAGGCCACTCCTTCGTGTGCTCAAGCCATGTAACCTCAGCACATGTAACCTCTGGTTCCTGCCTGGGCAAGAGGCTCTCAAATGCACCAAGAGCAGACCTCTTTGTTCCTTTAGCCTCAGCCACAACAAACTTCTTACAAAATGAAATGGTGCAGGTCATATTCTCTCTCTAAAACCTCCTCTAGCTTCCCCATGGCTTTCAGGCTAAACCAAGACCTGGTTTCCAGTAGATGAAGCCCCTGAAACCAGCTTAGGGAAGGAAATTGGTCTCTGGGGATTCACAGAAAATGAAACATGGGTTCCTACCTGAAGTCCACAGAAAAGAGACTTTTGTCTTGGTTTCCCACCCTTGGAAACAATTTAAAACTAGAAATCCTGAGCTGGAGGATGGCTCAGCACTTAAGAGTACTGACTGCTCTTCCAAAGGGTCTGGGTTCAAATCCCAGTGACCCACATGGCAGTTCACAGCTGTCTGTAATTGCCAGTTGTGGTGGCGCACGCCTTTAATCCCAGTACTCGGGAGGTAGAGGCAGGCAGATCTCTGTGAGTTCAAGGCCAGCCTGGTCTACAGAGTGAGTCCAGGACAGCCAGGGTTACTACAGAGAAACCTTGTCTCAAAAAACCAAAAAAATAAAAGTAAACTAGAAATGCTTTCTTAGTTTACATCAGAGGTCTATTCGAAATCAGGGAAGCTAGGTAGAAGGGGGAGGAGTCACAGGCAGGGCCATAGTAGGTGGGAGGTGCCAGTAATGGGCTGAACCCTGGGCATGGAAGTGTTAAAACCACAAAGCCAATCTCATAGAGAGAGATCAATGGGGTACTGCCTGTGAAAGGGAAGATGAAGTACAGGCAGAGAAGAGCCAGGCAGAAAAGCATGCCGCCCTGGGGAAATCAGGGTCTGAGGAGGAGGTGGCCAGGCCACTCGGGAGCGCTAGCGAGTGCCCACATCCAACTCAGCAGACAACTGAGGGCAGAGGAGAGGAGGGGCCTTGAAGGCGAAGAGAGAAATAACGAAGCAGAGCCATACCTGCAGGGAGGCACCAAGGGCTGCGGCTGAGCCCGGAAGAAGCTCCAGCCAGCAGTCCACCAGGAAGCTTGCGGGGTCCCAGTGCCTAGGGCTGAGGTGGGTGCTGCCCATCCTGGGCTTGGGGGGCCTGCTGCATGCTGGGTGCTGCTCAGGGGCAGATGTCAGGCTTCCCTCCTCCCTGCCTCCTGATCCTCCTGCTCCTGATTCATCCCTCTGCTCCACTGCTCCAGGAGTGCAGGGGGATCCACAGGTAGCACACTGTGGGGTGGCATGAAAATGGGCAGAGCAGGCACAGACATGTGCACTAGGGCGTATGTGAGCAGTCAGGGATGCCACTGTCACAGTCTACAGATGAGCGCCCCAGCCTAGGAGTCAGGGTCACAGCAGCCCCAGATAGGTCACTCAGGGTATGATATTAGCTACTCAGGTCACCTCTCTAGGCCTCAGTTTCCCTGTGCACAGAGCAGGAGGCAATGATTTCTATGGTCTTCCCAGCTTTGTTGCTGTAGTACTCTCACGAGAATGGGCTCTCCAATGATCTGGAGAGGTCACCAATGCAGCCTGTAGCCACAAAAATGTCCCTAAACACAAGGGCCTCTTCCTGAGCTCCAAACTCAGAAAATATAGGAACATCCAGAGTTCATGTTGCCCCTCCCCCAGCTGCAACATCTTCATCTCATTCTGCCTGTGTCCTCATGTGTCTTACAAGTCCAGAGGAACCGAAACGGCCTTCCAGGCTCAGGGTTACAGAGGTGTTCCCTAGGAAACCAAGGAATAGCATACACACACACACACACACACACACACACACACACCAGTGTGACTGTGCCAGGTTCTTGCTCACACAGTGATTTTGGCTTTGCTCTACTCTCTTCCATCTCTCATGAACTTCTAGCCCAGGACACCGGGTTAGATCTGGCAGGAGGAACCAGACCCTTGGGTCAAGTGCCTGGAGCCCTGGCCTCCTGTCTGAGGATCCATTTTCTCGTCCCCTTCCTTCTCCATCTGATAGGAAGATGGCTGACATCCAGAACATTTCGCTGGACAGCCCGGGGAGTGTAGGGGCTGTGGCAGTGCCTGTGGTCTTTGCCCTCATCTTCCTATTGGGCATGGTGGGCAATGGGCTAGTGTTGGCTGTCCTGCTGCAGCCTGGCCCAAGTCCCTGGCAGGAGCCCGGTAGTACCACGGATCTCTTCATCCTCAACTTGGCGGTGGCCGACCTCTGCTTCATCTTGTGCTGCGTGCCCTTCCAGGCGGCCATCTACACACTGGATGCCTGGCTCTTCGGGGCTTTCGTGTGCAAGACGGTACATCTGCTCATCTACCTCACCATGTATGCCAGCAGTTTCACCCTGGCTGCTGTCTCAGTGGACAGGTGAGGTGAACCTGGGGCAGGTTGGAGAGGGACCTGGACAGTTTCTTTTTTTTTTTTTTCTGGATGGATTCTTATGGGCTAGTGGAGGAGAGACTAGGGACAGAGGTTGGTGGGAGGAAAGGAAGGCCTCTGTGGTACCTGCCCTTCCCACCTCCACTGTGAACTTCCAGAGGTCATTTTTTGTGTCCCAAGTGTTGGCACAGGGCCTGGTAGAAGTGAGAAACGTACAGCAACAAAAAAGAAACTCCCAAGGCATTGTCAGATGCTTAGTCCCCACACCTGGCCCACACTGCCCTCACATCTTCCGTGGCTCGAAGCTCCCCAGAGCCGATGACCCAGGGTGAGTCACTTCTCTTTGGGCCCATGCTAGATGCCAGGCAAAGAGGGTGGGATGGGGAAATGAAGGCAGTTCTGGGGAAGGGGGTGGGGCTCGCGCAGGAGGCCCCGCCCCCTGACCCCACGCGCGCCCTCCCACTCCGGCCCGCAGGTACCTGGCCGTGCGCCACCCCCTGCGCTCGCGGGCCCTGCGCACCCCGCGGAACGCGCGCGCCGCCGTGGGGCTGGTGTGGCTGCTTGCGGCGCTCTTCTCCGCGCCCTACCTCAGCTACTACGGCACGGTGCGCTACGGCGCGCTCGAGCTCTGCGTGCCGGCCTGGGAGGACGCGCGGCGGCGCGCGCTGGACGTGGCCACCTTCGCCGCGGGCTATCTGCTGCCCGTGGCCGTGGTCAGCCTGGCCTACGGGCGCACGCTGCGCTTCCTGTGGGCCGCCGTGGGTCCCGCGGGCGCGGCGGCGGCAGAGGCGCGGAGGCGGGCGACCGGCCGCGCGGGGCGCGCCATGCTGGCGGTGGCCGCGCTCTACGCGCTCTGCTGGGGCCCGCACCACGCGCTCATCCTCTGCTTCTGGTACGGCCGCTTCGCCTTCAGCCCGGCCACCTACGCCTGTCGCCTGGCCTCGCACTGCCTCGCCTACGCCAACTCCTGCCTCAACCCGCTCGTCTACTCGCTCGCCTCGCGCCACTTCCGAGCGCGCTTCCGTCGCCTGTGGCCCTGCGGCCGTCGCCACCACCGCCACCACCGCGCCCATCGAGCCCTCCGGCGCGTCCAGCCGGCGACTTCGGGCCCAGCCCGTTATCCCGGCGACGCCAGGCCTCGCGGTTGGAGTATGGAGCCCAGACGGGATGCCCTGCGCGGTGGAGAGACTGGACTAGTCCAGCCCCCGCGGGGACCCTAATAAATCCTGCCTGCTTGGACTCTGCCGGCTGTCAGCCTGTCCTCATCCCTGGGTGGCAGAATGCCGCCGAGGAACGTCTAGAACATGGCAGCCTGGCCAGGCTCCACGGCAGAGCAGAGGCATAGTTGCAGTGACACGCAAGTGATTAAAATTGGTTCACCCAACCGTCAGGGTCGCAGAGCAGGCGCCCTCGGCCTCAGCCCCCATCCAGAGCCAGTCTGGCAGGACAGTTCATAAACCTGGCCTGCACCTTCCAGGCCACTCTACCACCTCAGACAGGCCCTTTTTGGTCAGAAGCCCTGACCTGACTTAAGTAACTTTTTTGGTTGTTGTTTGAGAGATAGAGACTGATTCAAGTACTCCAGGCTAGCCTTGAACTAGCTACTGTAGCCAAGAATGACCGTGAAAACTCCTGATCCTCTTGCTTCTAAGAGTGCTGGGGTGATGGGTGCCCCAGATATTTCCTTAGCTCTTACCATGTACCTCACAGAATGCTAGATCCTTTAATTATCAAGACAGCGTTGTAAGGCAGATACGATTAACCTTTTACAGGTGTAGGAACCAGGGATTGGAGAGGTCACCTAGTGGGTGTTTGGTAGGGCTGGATCCAAATCCATGGCTATCTAACATTTTTTTACTCCATGGCCTCCCTTTTGTTCCTTGAGGTTTCTTCCATTTCCATTGTTATCTGTTTTGTTTTCAATACAGGGTTTCTCTGTGTAACAGCATGGGCTGTCCAGGAACTCGCTTTGTAGACTAGGTTGGCCTTGAACTCACAGAAATCTGCCTGTCTCTGCCTCTCCAGTGCTGGGATTGAAGGCATGGGCTACCACACCCGGCTCCATTGGTTTATTTTTATCTGTTTTTTTTTTTTGTTTTTCTTTCCCCTGGTACCTTTGTAAACGCAGCCAAGTGCTCTACTGCTAAGCTATATCCCCAGTCTGAGTTCCCTACCACTTTACTTCTAACTTGCAGCTTTTCTGCTCTGCACATCCGATTCCATGTTCTAGAAGCTTCAGGGTCCCAGGCAACCTTCCTTCAGAATTCGGCTCTGCTCCCGAGGCAGTGCAGCCAGTAGGCTCCTGTCATCTTGGGTCAGTCCCCCAGACCAGACACCTTGCATCATTCGCTGAGCTCTTTGATGTTCCTGGTTCACAAAGAGAAACCAAACCTCACTTGGGTC
>CAJQZJ010000418.1:6903850-6914486 GCA_907164525.1 Lophiomys imhausi | reverse complement strand
GCTTGCTGGTCATTACAACCTACCACTAGCTGCTGACCCACAAGAGGAAGCTGACATCAAGCCAGGGAAGCAGCTGCTTCCAGGGCCCAGCCAGGACCTAGTGTCTTCTCCTACAATTATGCCAAGGTTCCAGGCGCAATGGGGAAGTTCACTGGACATAGGGAGTGTGTTGTTGCCCCCGCATAGCACTCTTGGTGGCTGACATCACTTCTGCACCTCACCCAACACTGGTAGGCAAGGGGTAGTGTCTCCATTTTCAGAAGAGAAACCTTGGGCACCGGGAAGCAGTTAACATAACTAAAGACAAACAAACGAGTGGTGGATGGTGGCATCATTTAAGCAACTGTTTACCAGCCTGTGAGTAGAATATGGAATCCAGACTCTGGCCTATCGTCCCATATACAAATAGGAATATAAGTCACAGAGGACAGGCCTTGAAAATAGGCAATGATACATATATTGTATACCTCTGCTTACATGAAATGCTAGGATTCATCACTTATAAAGACAAAACACAGCTTGCTCTTTGCTTAGGTCTGGGGGTAGTGGAGAGAAGGGGAACAATGTAACAGTAAATTTTTATTTATCACATATATTTATCAATACTTAACATTTACCTAACAATTATCTATAAAATTCCTAAATCCTAAACCCAAACCCTAACTCTGACACCTAACACCTAAAACTTCTTAGTATCTATAATACAAGCATTTAACATTAATCTAAGGTTTCTCAAAAGGATATTTTTCTCTGAACGTGGATCCTGATGGATGACTGGTCTTCGTACAATTTTACAGTTTTAAAGTCTCTTAAAGTCTCTAAATTTCATTCAGTCAGATTCTATGATAGTTTATCAAACTGGAATCGCCTCCATGGTTTTAAGACCAACTAACATATGAAAGTTTCCCAGGCAGCTCACCTATTCAGATGCTTATGGCCTGCAAAGGCCCAAAGTCCCGGATGAGCAGATAGGGAGAATCTCCTGTCCAGACACAAAACTCGTCAACATCAGAGGGTGAAACCTTACGATGAGATTGTGATGCATGTTTTTCTGCTGGTTGAGGAAAATGTTACTGAGTGAGTCAGGAACAGGAGAGAGAGAGAGAGCGAGCTTTCAGTCCATGTGAATCCTGCCTTAAATATGTTCACCTAGCCGGGCGGTGGTGGCGCATGCCTTTAATCCCAGCACTTGGGAGGCAGAGGCAGGCGGATCTTTGCGAGTTCAAGGCCAGCCTGGTCTACAAAGTGAGTCCAGGACAGCCAGGGCTACACAGAGAAACCTTGTCTCGAAAAACCAGAAAAAAAAAAATATGTTCACCTGTTGGCAGAAGATTTCGTGCACTTTTCAAGTTATGCCCCTGGGCTCAGTCTTTTCAAAAAAGCTTTTTGCAGAGGGGCGTGAATTCACAGACGGTCTACAGATGTGGGCAGGTGTCTCAGAGCATGTCATTCAGATGCTTTTCCGCAGAGAGCTGTGAAATGACAGCAGACCTCCGGAGGGTCGGCCACCTCAGGGGGAATGTCCTGCCCCTGGCCCTAAGATCAAAGAGGTCCTGGTCCTTGGCGAGTTCCCAAGGACATGCCACTTCGGAATGCCTCCCCATGCTATTATATGCTAACACTAACCCCACCACAGGAATGCTAATACTACTGAGTTTCTTCTGGGGTTGATGAAGAGTTCTAGAATTGGATTACTAGGGCTGCATGCAGCTCAGCTGGCAGAGTGCTTGACCAGTGTGCTGAAAGCTGTGAGGTCAGTCCCCAGAAGTCAGTAGCCTATATACGCCTATAATCTCAGCACTTGGAAACTGAATGCAGAAGAGCCAGGAGTTCAAGATTAGTGGGCATAGTGGCATACTTGGGCCAGATGTTGCAAATGCCTTTAGTCCTAGCAAGGGGAGGCAGAGGCAGCAGGATCTCTGCAAATTTGAGGCAGACTTGGTCTATATACTCTATATGCCAGCTAGGGTGTAGTAATGATGTGTCTTGACAAAACAAAACAAAAAAAACCTTGTTGTCAAAAGCCAGGATGAGACCCCCATCTCAAAAAAAAAAAAAAAAAAGTGGGAGGGAGTGGGCAGAAAAGATGACTCTTCAGATGAAGGAGCCTGCTGCCTGAGGCTAGTTCCCAGGGCCCACACTGTGGAGAGAATTCACTCCTACATGTGAAGCAGGACCTTCACATGTGTGTGGTGGCATGTGAATGCGAATGCACACTCCCCACACATACACTCACAGATACATGTTGTTAAAGCAAAGATAAGTGGGATTACCGGTATGGTGCATGACTTCAATTCCATTACTCAGGAGGCAGAGGTAAGCAGATCTCTGTGAATTTGAGGCTAGTCTGGTCTACATAGCATGTATCAGATCAGCTAAGGGTACACAGATCCTGCCTCAAAAGAAGAAAAAAAGACAAAAGTAAAATCAGATCATCACAATACTGTGCTACCCTGTTGGCATGCCAACAGTGTTGAAGTGTGCAGACTGAGTGTGATCGGCATGTAAATTGTATTTCAATAAGTACATTTGAAATATAAATCAAAAGCAGGTCTGGGACCCATTCTAGACCCAGGGGATATTTTCAGGGGTGTAGAGGGATTTTAATTCAGAACATGGCTGCTCTCTGGCAAGAGATCATATCCAAAGACCTACTAGGTCTGTGTGATTTGGCTGGAAGACAGACACACCTTTAATCCCAGGACACAGAGGCAAGCAGATCTCTGAGTTCAGTCAGTTCAGTTTTGTCAGTGAGAGAACAGCACAGAGGGAGAGAGAGGAGGCAGTTTTACTGGGAGAGTTTTACAGAGACAGGCTGAAGAGAGAACGAGCTAGACACAGGTGAAGATAGAATGAGCCAGAGAATGAGGAGTCACAAGATTAGAAAAGATTTCGCTAGGGCCTGGAGAGGTGACTCAGTGGTTAAAAGCATTAACTGCTCTTCCAGAGGCCCTGGGTTCAATTCCTAGCACCTACATGGCAGCTCACAACTATCTATAATTCCAGTTCCAGGGAATCTGAGATCTTCGTGTAGACATACATGCAGGCAAAACACCAATGGATGTAAAATTAAAATAAGTCATAAAAAAGAGAAAGGGCCCGGGGTGTGGTGGCTCATCCCTTTAATTCCAGCACTCGCGAGGCAGAGGCAGGCAGATCTTGTGAGTTTGATGCCAGCCTGGTCTACAAAACAAGTCCAGGACACCCAGGGCTTGGTACACAGAGAAACTCTGTCTCAAAAACAACAACAACAGCAAGAGAGAGAGAGAAAGGTTTTAAAAAAAGAAAAAGATTGCTAGAGTTACTTTGAGCCCAAGTAGAGCAATTTGAGAGAAGCCAGATGAATCAGCCATCTTGGAGTTTGCACCAGCCCTATGCCACTCCCATGACAGGGCTGCCTGACCCAGGCTAAGTGAGGTACAGCCCCTCCTCCTGCTTTGGGCTGGCAGGGACAGCATCATCTATCAACTCCGAAGTGTGGACCTGGGGGAAAAATACCAATTAACCAGCCCAGCTTTCCTACTAATGAGCACGGCTTCCTGGTGCAGGGCTCATTTGTGGATGGCTGTCTATAAGATGGTGTGAGGCCAGGAGGCCAGGCTGACAGCTTGTTTAGGAGACGGACACTGATTGATTACAGAGACATTGGCTTGGCAGCAAGCTAAGTGGCTCATGTAGGGGTGAGGCTGGTGCCAGGGCAGAGTGGACGGGGACCTGCGGTACACGGGGGCTACCTCAGCATCCGTGGCTCTGGACGGTAGTGGAGCTGGGGCAGGCACTGGCCTCAGCTGCTGGGACAACTCCAAGAAGCAGTGTAGCACAGGGGAAAGGAAGGGCTTCAGATTGTTGACTTTGAATCTCCGCTATCGTGTGGAAGCTGAAGGCCCTCTGGGTAGAACTGGGATGTTTGAGCTGGGCCCCACTCCAAGGCATGGGGTCCTGTCCCAAAGCACCTCCTAGGGTTCCTAGCCAAGTCCACTTTCCTTTGTAACCAAACATTCACCCTTTGGTGGTCCCCTCCCCAAAGATCAGCCAGGACCATCTAGGTTCCTGACCCATTACCTCTGACCATTGCCTTGTACCAGGTCGGTGCAGGCCTTACTCACCAAACACACTGTATTATAAGCTCAGTAAGAAAGAAAAGATTCAGACTCTCTGCTCCTGAGATTATTGACCAGTCAGGTCACAGAAAAAGGCATTCACTCAGTGTGGCCCATCTTACCAAGTGCATGCCAGGAGTACTGTGGACACCGGGCTTTAGGAAGCCAGATCAGTGGAGAGAAAGCTAGAGTCTGACACTTTGCAGATTTCAAGCAAGTCACCTTCTGTCTAAGCCTCAGTTTCCCTTGTCTGTACAATAGGGGAGACTGTATATACATAAAGTGACAAGGTAACACTACCACAGACACTAAGGCTATTCAGAACACCTGCTGACACACCATAGGCACTCAACACATAGGGTCACCCTCTGTGAGGAAATGGATTGAGAAGGCTCTGGTTTCGGGCATGGTAGAGACAGTGAAGTCTGAGGTAGATCCAGTGGCCTGGGTGAGGGACCCTGGCAAACCTGTTTGATCAGGTGTGGGTAGCGGCACGAGCAGGCCCAACACTAACAGTGTGGTCTGAGTAAGTGCTCAGTAAGGAGCATTCATGTTAGGAAGAAAGTGTAAGGCTGTAAAAATTAATGAATACATGGCCTTCTCTGTGCTGAGACCCTGACCTCGCTCCTTCTGGAAACCTTCCACAGAACACAGTCCTTGAAAACATCAAAGCTTACATAGCTGACCGGTCTGTTCAGACTCCCCACTTGCGTCACCACCTAACTTAACATACTCTTTGTTCCTTTATCACCACCTGTGGCTGTTGCCTTGCCTGCTAAAAAAGGCTACTCCTTGGTGGCCCCTACCTTTTTTGTAGCCGCTTGTATATTTATTTAAAGGGCCAGAGAACCATTTTACGGGGTTCATTCCTCTATGGGGGAATCGAACCCTGGCGCGTCAGTTTAATAAACCTCATGTCTATTACAGCGAATCGGGGGCATTGGTGGTCTTTGGGCGTCGGGATTCAATGAGCCCCTCTCGGGTTCAACAAAAGCAGAAAGCTCCCTGCCCACACCACCCTCTCCCATCAGTGGCTACTAGGCAGCTGGCTCCAGAACCAACCCCACAGGACTCCTTCAGCTGAGTTCTTTCCTGCCCCCGCCCAGCCCATCACCCAGGGTCCACCTTTGTGCTTTCTGACTCACTCCAGTGTCTGGCTCTTCAGACTGATTCAGGGTTATAGGAAATATTCTGGCTGGGATGGGACAAGGCAGATTGCCCAGCCTAGTGATTAGCCTAGAAGCTAACTTCCTGCATCAAGGCCCCCTTTACTGTCTGGCATGGCCACATAGGGAGGAAAACAGACAATGAGGTAGGGCTGAGGGTGCTCTTGGGGCATAGTCTGCAGTAACAGGGAAACAGCACTCCTTGTTCCTGGAGGCCCAGACTTCAGGAATCAATTAGTCCCTGTGTCCCACTGTCCTAGAAATTCTGGGTTACCTTGGGGCAATTCTGAAGTCCCAGCACACCCTATTCTTCAAATTCAAAACAGCAGCCTGGGGCAAGGTGTCCTTGGCATGCCCAGGCCGCCCAAAGGACCCTGACAGCTTTTCATGCTTCTACTTCCAGGGCACCAAAGCTACGATTCCCAATTTCTCTTAGATTTTTCTTTGGGACGCCAGTGTGCATGCCACGCAAACCTTGCTCCGTTCTGAGGTTTATTGTCCCTACCCTACCAGCCAGAGGGCCGGTAATCATGCCTCACAATTTTTTCCAGGTGGTCTAGGGTGAAGAGGCCCAATGATGTAGTGCCTGAAGGGACTGTTCCTTCTGGCCATGCCTCTCTTCTGTCTTGGTCTCCAGCCTGCTCTGGTAATGGCCCCAGATAATAGCTCCCACTCGACCGAAGCTCCCAAAAGAGAGCAAGGTTGAGTGCACCTCTGGGCCCCAGGAAGTGAGGGTCACCTGGAGAGTGGTCACCCAGGGAGAGGAGAGAGGCTTCTGCCTTATGCACTCAGCCCCTTGCTCTTCTTGTCTCTCAGCAGGGACAACTGCTCCCCCAACACAGGGGATTTTGGGTTTCCCCCACTATAGGGAGCTGGGGTTAGAAATCCAATCCAATTCTTCCTCCAGGGTCTGGAGAGTGGCTGGGTTTCAGTTCAGTACCAAGCTGGGATCTGAAGACAGCCTCTCTTCTACCAGTAGCCAGGGCTTCCAGCTTGGTGAGAGAAAAGGTGGGGCAATGCCAGGCCAGACATGGACTGAGAGCCTAGAAGCCACTGGCCAAATCCCTGTCAGGAAGGGGCACCTCCTATGTGAGGATCCACCCCACCCCACCCACCCTATCCTCGGCAGATAGGTTCAGCAGACCTAAGAGACCTCTGCAATGAATCTGAGTCCTGCTACTTTCTTTCTTTCTTTCTTTTTTTTTTTAGGTTTTTTGAGACAGGGTTTTTCTGTGTTTCCTTGACTGTCCTGGATTCACTTTGTAGACCAGGCTGGCCTTGAACTCACAGAGATCTGCTTGCCTCTGCCTCCCAAGTGCTGGGACTAAAGACTTGTGCCACCAAACCCAGCAATTACAGACAGCTGTGAACTGCCATGTGGGTGTGGGATTTGAACCTGGGTCCTTTGGAAGAGCAGCCAGTGCTCTTAACTGCTGAGCCATCTCTCCAGCCCCATGTCCTGCTACTTTCTCAGTTCCTGTTGCCATGACAAGAACAAGCCACCACAAAAACAAAAACAAAAAACAGCTTAAAACAACAGATTTATTCTCACATTTCAGAGGCCAAAACATGTCCCACTGAGCTCAAGGCCAGCTATCAGCAGAACCAGTCCCTGCTGGAGGTTCAGAGGGGAATCCATGTGCTGTCCTTCTCCACCTCCTCAAGTTCTCACATCCACATGACAGCATCACCTCCTACTTCCTTCCCACGGGGCTGCCTGGGTGAATCCCAGCCCACTGAGATGATCCAGGACCCTCCCTCTTCTAAAGACTTCTAGTCATATATCTGTACAGCCTCTTGTCACACCACCTAAGGCCTACAGGTTCCAGGGAAGAGGACCTGGGCACACAAACCACTATCTACCTCTGACAATTAAGCTGCAAAAGGGATCCCCACTTGTAGTGTCAGTGACTGGGAGGGAAGGAGCTGGAGACCTTTCTTTGGGCTAAACAGGGTCCTTCCTAACTTTATGGAGGACTAAGCATCAGCATGTCCCTCTTCTGCTCACAGACACCCATGCAGTGCAGGGCTAAATTTAAGTGCTGCTGGGAGGGGCAGGGCCAGCTCAGAGACCCACAGCAGCCCAGGTGGCCTCAGAGTGCCTACCCAGAACCAGATGATGGTAGCAAGTCCATGGCTAGAGGAAAGAGAGAGGGCTCTGGGGCTTCTAGAGGGCACAGGGAGGCCATAGGAAGAGTGGTGTCTGCTAGGACAGCACACATGGGCCTGGAATGTGACTACAGAGGCTGGCACTATGCAGCAGGAGCTGGGGCTGTGGACCACAGAGATCATGTGGACTGTCTGAGAGCAGCTCTGCCCTCAGCATCTAAGGGCAAGGGCAAGGGCAAGGTAGAACTCCAGAGCCCCCAGGCTTGCGCTGTACCAAGAGTGGAGGGCAGGAGAGCAGTGGCAAAGAGCAAGCCTCCCTTGCTACCTCTTTTCCATGCCCTGCATCTGCAGACTGAGGGAGGTGAAGCTGGCCAAGAGGTCTGTCACTTCATCCACCTGCAGGGAGACACCCAGGTGATCCAGGGGTCTATCTCACTAGACACGGAACACAGTCACTGCCTCTCCAGGGCACACACATGCTTCCCCTCCTGGTATTTCAGTGACTAGGACGGGGGCTGGGGAAGTCTGTGTTGGGCTCAGCAGAGCTCCTGACCAGTGAAGGCTCCTGTCACCCACCCCTCTCTGACTATGGGTTCATTCTGGACATCAGGTGGTCTGGGACTGCCCCTGAGAGCAGGGATGTGAACCCACACCAGCCACCTCAGCTACAGGGAAGTGGAGAGACAGAGGCTGTGGGGGTTGTGGTGGTGGCAGCAGCCCAGGTTCCGTCTTTCTAAACTCAGACATAAGGGTCTGGCTGCACTGTAGAGGGGCTGGACTGGCTGCGAGTCTGCCAGGTCCTGTGGCTGCAACTCACCTGTTCTTTGGTACTTGTCATCTGGAGGCGGGTACAGAGGTCATCCAGCCGTTCGCGCTGTTCATGCCGGCCCAGGCGCTCTAGGTATTCCCGCAGCATATGAATGATCTGGAAGGAGATGGAGAGCCGAGCTGCTGGCTAGGAGGCAGGCCCAGGCCCAACTTGCCTCCGTTAGCATAATGGAGCAGGGATATTGGGGGTCAGGAGCCCTAAGCCAGAGGCAGGCTGGCTGGTAAGTATGGTATCCATTCATGGAGGAATCACTCACCTGCTTCACCTCCAGCCGGACAGCCTCTAGGCACTGGGAATGGCCCTCCTGAAGGATGTTCAGCTTCGACTTAGCCAGGTGTAGGGGTGTGCGGCCAGCTCTGTCCAGGGCGTCTACACGGGCCCCTGTGGGAACATGTGGAAGGAAGGAAGCATGCTGGGTAGGAGAGTGAGAAAAGGGCAGGAGGAGGGGAGGGACCACATACCTCCTCGAAGCAGCGTGGTGATAACAGGTACATGGTTGGTACAGGCCGCTGCAAAAGGAGAGACACTTATGAATCACAACTGTGGGGAGCGGGGAAGAAAAGCTGTGTCCCTGAGTGTGCCTGTGCCATGCTGCCTCCTGAGACAGTGTCATCAGGGCAGTGTGCCCTATTGGGCAGGACTCAGATCAAGCCCAGTGTTCTCCCTGAACAGCTGGGGAACCTGAGGCCTGAAGATAGGACTCACTACAAATTGACGGTGTTAAGTCAACAGCAAGCCTGGGGCAGCTGAAGGGCTCACAACCCTCTTCCTAGCAGAGGTGTCTGCAGCCAGCACAGGGTGCACCACAGCTCTGCCGAGTACACGGCTTACAGTGACTGGGTGGTCTGTGGGACAGAGACTTCGGGGAATGCACCCTTGGGGTTCAGGCCCTGCCAGGGTGCTACAGGATACTTCTGGGAGCCTGCACAACCCTAGGATTTACCTATTAGAAGTTTACCTTGTGGTGGCTTTTGAGGACTTACCCAGATGCAATGGCGTGTTGCCCAGACCATCCTGTTGGTTGGGGTCAGCCCCATGGCCCAGGAGCAGTTGCACTGCAGACAGAAGAACCCACGATGCGTTAGAGGTTTCCATCAACTAAGCCCCACCCCAGAGCCAGCAGAGGCTTGCTTGGAGTGTGCAGTGCAGAATCCATACATGGTTCCCAGAGTTGCTGCACACATTCAATTGCTTATTCAAGCTACAGGGTTTATGAGTCAAGAACAAAGGACTTTAGGAGGGTCTCTTGGCCTCTCTGGTTCTATCTGACTGAGGAAAGTACTGGGGAAGACTCCTGAAGGTACTTCCTATTCCTCCTACAGGGGCAAGCTGCAGTGAGAATTAGGCCATAGATGATGCTGTGCTCCATGAACAATCTCTCCGTCTTCCGCAGTCCTAGGCTACCTCATGTTGCCAGGGCTTGCCAAATCACCAAACTGATTCACTTAGGTTAAGGTCATTGGACAGGGAGGCCAGGTTATGTCTCACAAAAGAACAAAAGGTAACTCCAGAGGGATTGGTCACAGATGAAATGTAAACAGTAACACTGTCACATTTCTATAAGAAAATAGGAAGGTATTTTTGTGGGGTAGGCAGAGATTTGTAAAGAGCCACACAGAAAACAAAGCAAAACCCACTAACCATAAAAAAGGAACAAGAGCCGGGTGTGCTGATGCACGCCTTTAATCCCAGCACTTGGGAGGCAGAGGCAGGTGGATCTCTGTGAGTTTGAGGCCAGCCTGGTCTACAAAGCGAGTCCAGGACAGCCCAGACCTGTTATACAGAGAAACCCTGTCTTGAAAAACGAAAAAAAAAAAAAAAAAAAAAGGAACAAGCATGGAACTAGAGCTGGGCCTGGAGGCTCATGTCTGTGATTCTAGTTATTCAGGGGTCTGAGGCTGGAGTGTCTCAAAGTTTAAGGCCTACCTGGGTTGTAGCACGAGCTCAAGGCCAGCCTGGATAACTTAGTAAGATCCTGTCTCAAAATAAAAAGTAAAGCAAGGTGGTGGTGGTGCATGCTTTCAATCCCAGCACTCGGGAGCCAACGTCAGGTGGGTCTCTGAGTTCAAGGCTAGCCTGGTCTACAGAGCTAGTTCCAGGACAGCCAGGGCTACAAAGAGTAACCCTGTCTTGAAAAAAAAAGAAGGCCGAGGATATAGCTTAGTGGCAGAGCACTTGCTAACATGACTAAGGGCCCTGGCTTTAATCGTCAGGACCACAAAAGAAAGAAAAGGAAAAAATAAACATAAAAAAACTGGCCCAGGTTTGTAGACACCTGTAATCCTAGCACTCAGGACACAGAGGCAGGGGGATCAGCTTATGAACATTCTCAGCAACACAGCAAGTCTGAGGCAAGCCTGGACTACATGAGACCCGGTTTCAAAAACACACACACACACACACACACACACACACACACACACACACACACA
>CAJQZJ010000418.1:6893249-6903840 GCA_907164525.1 Lophiomys imhausi | reverse complement strand
CACACACACACACACACACACACACACACACACACACACACACTCTCACACACTGTATTCATTAACAACAGGACCTCTGTTTATTAAATGTTAACTTGCCAAGCCAGGCACAGCAGCACACGTCTGTGATCCCAGCACTTGAGGGCCCCTTTCACAAGCCTTCCTTACCACGCTCCTGGGGCCCCTGAGGCGTGCAGCAATTCCTCCCCCATTCTGTTCAGAAAGTGCCACTGGCTCTGGCCAGTGCCTGCTGCTGCCCCAGGACTCACCAATCTGGTCATTGCCATTGCAGGACGCAAAATGGAGGGCTGTTCGGCCTTTGTCATCAGCTGCGCAGGGATCCGTGCCATCTTCCAGCAGCTGCTGCACTGACCACCAAGATGCAGGAGAAGGGTGAGAAAGCAGCAGTGTTAGCTGTGCTACAGTCCCCAGGGCTGGACAAGATGCTCAAGGGCCCCTCCAGATCCATACTCCACAGACAGTCCCTCCTGGATGCTGGCCCCACGGGGACTTGTAGTCCTATGGGGAATTCTCTTATCTTTTTTTTTTTTTTAAAGATTTATTTATTATGTATACAGTGTTCTATCTGCAGGTGTATCTGCAGGCCAGAAGAGGGCACCAGCTTTCATTATGGATGGTTGTGAACCACCATGTGGTTGCTGGGAATTGAACTCATGACCTTTGGAAACGCTGAGCCATCTCTCCAGCCCCAAATTCTCTTATCTTAATGGCTGTAGGTTCTGGGTTTAACCTATGTGTCTGGGGATTGAATAGAACATCAGAAGGGGCTCTTGATCTCCATGGTAGGAACTACAACCACAGTAATTCTGGCATAGGCCATGGCCCCATCTCCTTGTCTCTGCTTGGATACATACACATTCTAGCTGGTCAAGCTGCCCAAACTGCTGGTTGGTACTTACTTGGCTCTCAGGAAGTAGCACTTTGAAGGGGAAAAAGCACAAGCCCCAGGGACATACAAGATCTCAGACTAAGCTAAGCAAGAAAGGAGTGCACGGGGCTGGAGAGATGGTTCAGCGTTTAAGAACACTGGCTGTTCTTCCAAAGGACCAGAGTTCAAAACCCAGCATCCACATGGCAGTTCACAGCTGTCTATAATTGCCAGGCATGGTGGCACCTGCCTTTAATCCCAGCACTCGGAAGGCAGAGGCAGGCGGATCTCTGTGAGTTCAAGGCCAGCCTGGTCTACAATGTGAGTCTAGGACAGTCAAGGATACACAGAGAAACCCTGTCCTGAAAAACCAAAAAAAAAAAAAAAAAAAAGAAAAAGAAAGAAAGGAAAGGAGTGCAAGTACACATCCATCAGGATAATGTAGTGGCTGGATCTGGGCTGGGAACAGGCACAAAGGCCTGGGCTTGGATAGCAGTCATCAGAAAATGGGCATCACCCCCGCCCTGCCCATCTGCAGAGCTGCTGTGATGGGGATAATGGGTATGCTGTTCCAGCTCGGACAGCACGGAGGCCCCGTAAAGGGGGAGGCATTATGCACTAATGACCATGTCCAACGCAAATGGGGAAAATTGCTGCCAGACATTTTAGAGTCATTGGCACTTCAGTATCTTTTCCCCAACAGCCCCTCAAGGGTCTGAGTCCTTCCAGCTAAAGTGCAAACTGCTTCCTGTCCATGCAGCTCTCCCCAGCTGAATCACCCTCCTCTTTTCTCTCCCACACTTCTTCCATCCTGTTCATTCTGTTCCTTAACAGCAACAGACTCGTCCTCACTGTACAGCGTACCCAGAGTCCTGGCGGGGCATCAGCCTCACAATAGCCAAGCAAGGTGTCACATCCACTTCCCAGGCCAGGACACCTTGCCCAGAGAGACAAGCAGAAGGTTCAGAGGCCACACTGACCCAGGTGACAAAAAGCAAAGCACGTCACGGCTGTGTTTTGTGTTCCGGTCTCCATTTTGAACTGGCGTCACTTTATAGTCTTCCTTCTCAGCTACACTACAGGCTTATGTCTTTGGTATGAGGCACAGGCTAACCGGCTGGCTGGGTGTGGTGGCATACTCCTGTAATCACAGCACTCTAAAGACAGAGGCAGGAGAATCACAAGTTCTAGGCCAAACTGAAAGACACTACCCCAAACCCTATTTTCTTGCCACATACTAGAGTTTAAAAAAGAAAAGTCCTGGGTGGAGAGGAAGGCTCAGTGGGTAGAGGTGCTTGTCACCAAGACTGGTGACCTGAGTTCAATGTTACATGGTGGAACGAGGGAGCAAGTACCCACAAGCTGTCCTGTGATACCTGCAACCACACCCCAACAATGCTCCCCCAAATAATAAGCATTAAAAAATAATGTCTAAGCCGGGCAGTGGTGGCGCACACCTTTATTTTTTTTTTTTTTTTCGAGACAGGGTTTCTCTGTATAACAGCTCTGGCTGTCCTGGACTCGCTTTTGTAGACCAGGCTGGCCTCGAACTCACAGAGATCCGCCTGCCTCTGCCTCCCAAGTGCTGGGATTAAAGGCGTGAGCCACCACCGCCTGGCTAAGGTGCACACCTTTAATTCCAGCACTTGGGAGGCAGAGTCAGGTGGATCTCCGTGAGTTCGAGGCCAGCCTGGTCTAGAGTTCCAGCACAGCTAGGACAGAGAAACCCTGTCTTGAAAAACAAAACAAGGGGCTGGAGAGATGGCTCAGCAGTTAAGAGCACTAACACTGTTCTTCCAGAGGTCCTGAGTTCAATTCCCAGCAACCAACCACATGAATGCTCACAACCATCCCCAATATGATCTGATGCCCTCTTCTGGCTGCAGGTGTACATGCAAATAGAGCACTCATACGCATTAAATAAATTAATAAATAAATCCTTAAAAAAAGAAAAACAATAATAATAATAATATCTATTAATTTTGTTTCTTTTGCTTTTTTGAGACAAGGTTTCTCTGTGTAATAGCCCTGGCTGTCCTGGACTCACTCTGTAGACCAGGCTGGCCTTGAACTCACAGAGATCCACCTGCCTCTGCCTCCCGAGTGCTGGGATTAAAGGCGTGCGCCACCACGCCCAGCCATGCCTGACTTTTTGCCATGGGTCCTGGAGACTGAACTCAGGTCCTCTTGCTTTTGCAGCAAGTCCTTTTACCCACTGAGCCATTCCCCAGGCCAGATTATTGTTCTCTCCTTCTGTAGCCCACACTGTCTTAGAACTTGTTGTGTAGACCAGACTGGCCTTAATTTGTGATCCAAATACCTCTGGCTCCTGAGGGTTGGGATTAAGGGCATAACTCCACCACAGAGGTATGAATGGAGCCAATGATCTGAGAACTAAAAGGTCTGAAGTCATGAGCCAAAGGAAATCTCCTTCCTTAGGCGCTGTTTGTCTAGTCCATGAGAAAAGTCTACAACACAGCAGTCATAGTGAACTAACACCATTTCCCCAGCACATAGGAGTGTTGTTAGTGGATTAAATTAGTAGTGGTGCTGGTGGTGATGGTGGTATTTGTCCTAGAAGCTGTCCTTGTACATCTGATGCTCTACCTGAGTTAGGAGGATCTCCGAGTTCGAGGCCAGCCTGGTCTACAGAGTGAATTCCAGGACATACAGGGCTACACAGAGAAGCCCTGTCTTGAAAAACCAAACCAAACCAAAAAGGTCTTAAGGACGAGCTACTGAGCAGCCAGGGGTGCCAGATGATCACCTGGCAGTCAAGGTAGAATGTTCACTCCTGGGAGCCAAATGGGCACTTGCTGTTTGCTGAGGGCTATGCTGAGTTGCAGGGATAAGAAAAGAAAAGAAAAGAAAAGAAAGAAGGAAGGAAGGAAGGAAGGAAGGAAGGAAGGAAGGAAGGAAGGAAGGAAGAAAGAAAGAAAGCAGACACAGTCACTAGCATCAGGAAGCACAACACAGGGCGATAAGCACTGTGACACCAGGGAACTCTGGGTAACAGAGGAGCATGGTGGAGAGGGCCGACACCTCACTTCCGTTTTCAGTGACTTCGGTCAAGAAGAAATATGGCAAGCATGCTCCAAGGGACCGAGGGTGAGCTGGCAGACTGTCCAGGATCAGAGAACTTGGCTTTTCCCTTCCCCATCAGCCCATGGGTGCCACTGTGCACACTCACCTGTTTCTACATCATTTGCATTAGCTGAGTCTCTCAGCCTCTTCAGAGCTATAAGGAGAGAAGTGACAGTTAAAACAAAATGACCAATACTAAACAGAAGGTGCAAGGCGTCCTAGCTCCCCCTGATGTCCCACCCTTCAGTCACAGCAGTACTGAAAGGCAAAGGTGTCAGGATAAAAACCACTAGCCTGGGAACAAGAAGAAACTGGAACTGGGCCACAGTTGGAGAGACCAGTTTCTGTAGCAAACCTGACTCCTGGAGCCAGATCCAATTTCTGCCACTTGTGGTGGCTGGCGACCTTGAGCAAGCTACTTACTTACCCTGGGCCTCAGCCTATTATCTATAAAACAAGGCTGAGTTGATCTGCCAGCTCTAAGTTGTTACAAGGAAAACAGAGATAATTTTTTTTTTTTTTTGGTTTTTCGAGACAGGGTTTCTCTGTGTAGCCCTGGCTGTGCTGGACTCACTTTGTAGACCAGGCTGGCCTCGAACTCGCAAAGATCCACCTGCCTCTGCCTCCCAAGTGCTGGGATTAAAGGCGTGCGCCACCACCGCCCGGCATCAGAGATAATTTTTTTAAAAGAGGAAGAATGAGAGGGTTTATTTAGTCCTTGGTGAGCTGATCACACTCAACCTCTTATTATTCAACTTCAAAGCAAAGCGGGTCATTTCTAAATGACTTACCAAACTCAGTGATTCCTAAGCAGAAACTTGCCCCTTTTCAACGGTATTGCCTCTATTTTAGAATTAACAGAAAGTAATACCTTAGTTGTCAGAGAATTATCAAAAAAATCGCAAACTAGATATAACAATTGCACACATTCTGTACCACTTTTTTGTTTATACAGCATTTTGGAATTTTCTTGAATATTTACAACACTAGGACAACAGGTCAAATGGTATTAAGTCTAAAAAGAGACCTTAAAACTTTCCATTCTTGGGGCTGGAGAAATGGCTCAGTGGTTAAGAGCACTGGCTGTTCTTCCAGAGGACCTGGGTTCAATTCCCAGCACCCACATGGCAGCTCACAACTGTCTATATTTTCTGTTCCAGGGGATCTGACACCCTCACACAGACATACATGCAGACAAAACACCAGTGTACATAAAAACAAAACAAACTTCTCATTCTTAATTTTTCTGCACCCCATTTTCCTTTTCAGCCATAAACTGTAGAAAACACTATAGCAGGCATATCAGGGCAGTCTGGGTGACCTCGGGTGGAATAGTGGCGCAGTCTTTTTCTCTGTGACTTGGAATGAGAATGTCACTGGACTGGGCAGCAGATAAGACGGAGGACTTAGGGATGCTGAGATGGCTCATCGGACACTTGCTACAAACCCAAACCCTGACCTGACTGCAATCACTGTGGACCTGGGACTTGCTACTTGGGCCAGGCCGGCACTGAACTCACAGGGATCTTCTTGCCTCTGCCTCCTGAGTGCTGGGGATTACACGTGTGCACTGTTTTCTTGCTTACAGTAAATTCTGTACAAGTCATTTCTCGTGGGTCACAATATATCTCTTGAAAGGAAACTTTTTTAAAAATTGTGTACCAAACACGTGTTTGGTTCCATCACAAAAGTAGAACATACGTCCAGAACCTTACCTAACTCTTAAATTAACACACCCGAGGAAGGCTGGTAGTGAACCCCGTTCTACAAACAGAAAACCGAAACCACACCTGTCTGTAGGTTGCCTAAGGGCCAAGTGTGGAACAGTCTGATTCGGACCTGTGCATTCACCCACGTTGGTAGAGCGTGGCCACAGATCCTGGTCTCCCTTCTCTAATAATAAAAATATTTTCCATTGTCCCACATTATTGTCTACTAATAACCACCCTCGGGAGTGTTAAGTTTTTATTCAGGGATGACCAAGAGGCCGAAGCCACGGTCCTCAGCAGCTCTAACTACAGCGATCACTCAAGCGACCCCAGGGCCCCTGGCTGAGCTCACCGTGTACCTCCTTGCCCGTGGGCCCAAGCCGACGGTGGGGTCTGGCGGCGCGCCTCAGCCGCACGGTGGGAATCTTGCAGCGCAGTTCGTCGCGGGGCTCGGCGTCCTGCTGCCACAGGACCTGGAGGTAGCGCAGCGGGGACTGGGCCCTCCCGGCCACCCGGCCAGGGAGGCCTGCGCCGCCTCCCAGCGCAGCACCGAGATCCGCGAAGGAGAACAGGCCTCCGGCTTCCGCCAGCGGCTCCGGCGCCACCGCGCACTCGCCATCGGAGCTCGAGCGGCCTGATCGCGACTCGTCGTCCGCGCCTCCGCCGGTGGCTGCCATGGCAACGGCTAGGCGCGGGTTGGCAGCGACAGCCTCGTTCCCGACCGACCAACGGACCCGCTTCCCTCCTGGAGAAGCCTCGCTGTCAGCGAGCTGGCGGGCGGGGCCTGCAACCACGGCAACAGAGTGCGGGCGGGCCGGACCGCGCTTTGGGCCAATCACAGCTTGCCCATCATGCACCGCACAGCCAATCAGGCAAGGAAGGCAGAGCACAAGGCGAACACTGGTTTTCAGTAGTGTGACTGGCGGTCATAGGAACCAATCACGAATTAGGATTGCCTATGCACTAAGCGATGTTGCTACTGGAGCCAATGAAACAGCTGAATTCTCCCCACCCGCATCTTCTATTTTTTTTTTTTTTTTTTTTTTTTTTTTGGTTTTTCGAGACAGGGTTTCTCTGAATATCTCTGGCTGTCCTGGACTCGCTTTGTAGACCAGGCTGGCCTCGAACTCACAAAGATCCGCCTGCCTCTGCCTCCCAAGTGCTGGGATTAAAGGCGTGCGCCACCACCGCCCGGCTGCATCTTCTATTTTTTCTTGTCGTAGCTCCAGAATGATGACTGGCAAATGCTTTAGCCAATCATGATAAGATGATCTCCGGCCAATCAGGAAGGAAAGTGAAGAAACGAAACTACTCTGGTGTTGGTGTGTTTTCAATGAATGAATGAAAAAAAAAAAAAAAAATTCCAGCCAGGCGGTGGTGGCGCACGCCTTTAATCCCAGCACTTGGGAGGCAGAGGCAGGCGGATCTTTGTGAGTTCGAGGCCAGCCTGGTCTACAAAGCGAGTCCAGGACAGCCAGAGATATTCAGAGAAACCCTGTCTCGAAAAACCAAAAAAAAAAAAAAAAAATTCCAGAACGTACAATAATTTGGAGATACCACCAAGAAGGAAGCAATAATAACTTCTAACGTAATAGATTTCACCCCGTCAGAGTTCTCTTGTCCCCCTTGGGGATTATTGCTTTAACAAATAATTATATTTAATGTATTTATACAAGAGTAACCCTTCACTAGGCAGATTAGCGCAGAGCTATTGCCCAGCCTTGAAAGTCTTACCTAACACTGGCCTGCTCTTGATCCAAGGGGGCTGCAAATACATGCCCATCTCACACACACACACACACACACACACACACACACACTATTCATGTCTGCTGAATTCGTAAACCAAAATAGAAAACACTTGAGATACCAAATAAATAACTGTAGCTTTGCCTTGTGGTAATTCAAGGATTTGGGGGCAACTTCTTGGAGTCTTTCCACCAGGAGTTGTTCTAAGCAGAATATGAATATCAGCTCCAGCCAGATCCATCTTTCTTGCCTCGATTTGTTAACCTTCACAGTAGGTTAGGGAATTTTGAACTTGTCAGTATTTAAAAATTGACAGCTGAGCCAGCAAAATGGACGACGGTTCTCAAGCTATGGATTGTGATCATTTGGGGTACGAAGGACCCTTTCGTACAGGGCTTGCCTAAGATTATCTGCATATCAGATATTTACATGACCATTCATAACAGTACCAAAATTGCCAGGCAGTGGTGGTGCATGCCTTTACTCCCAGCACTCGGGAGGCAGAAGCAAGCAGATCTCTGTGAGATCTAGGCCAGCTGGTCTACAAAGTGGATCCCACTTTGTTGTTTTGTTTTGTTGTGTTTCGTTTTTCGAGACAAGGTTTTTCTGTGTAACCTGAATGTCCTAGAACTCAATCTATAGACTAGGGTGGCCTCAAGTTCAGAGATTCGCCTGTCTCCGCCTCCCAAAGGCTGGGAATAAAAGACCCTTGTCACCATGCCCAGCCTACACTGCATTTTTCAGGGCTTAGTGCATTAGAATTCCTGGGTTCTGGTGGAGGCATACTGTCTTGCCGATTCATGTTTGTGTTTTTACTCTGAGGCTTAAGCTTCTGGAGTTATGGAGTCTGAGGTGTTAATCAGTGTTGGTCTTGTCTTTGTCTTTGATGTGTTATTTGGGTGCTGTTGTCCTCTCTGGATCCTAGGTGAGTATGGTGGGTGTGGGGCCCCAGGTGGAGAGTGTTTCTACATGTCAGTGTGGGGTTGAGAGGATTGGAGGTGGCTAGGAGGAAAGGCTGAGGTGCCATGGGATAGAGCTAGATGTTGGCTATTGACCCCAGGCATCCAGGTGGTGGAAAATATTCCCTTTGTATGCTTTGTAAACTTTGTATAGTTTGTAAACCCTCAAGGTATACAAGTGTCCATTCCCAGAGTGGTGAGTTCTAGGCCAGCCGCTCTACAGAGTGAGTCCAGGTCAGCCAGAGATACACAGAGAAACCCTGTCTCGAAACAAACAAACAAAAACCAAGAAGTAGCCAGACTTCCCCAGGGTGCTGCAGCTAGGCCCTGCTCCCAGACTTACCCAGAGTGCTCCAGCTAGGCCCTGCTCCCAGACTTCCCTACTGGCTGAAAATGCTGTTTTCTAGAGGCTGTCATAATAACCCATCCCAGCCACTCAAGGCAGGAGAGTGGCTAGGCTGCATCGCATCCTACAGAAAAAAAAAAAAAAAAAAAAAATCTCACCAGTCCCTGAGTTTGCCCCAAGATCAGACCACATAATCTGCCTAGTCCCAGGGCCACTCTGGAAAGCTCCACCCCTGGGTTCTACCCAGTTCTCTGCTGTTTCTCCCCCAGCAGAAGCAGCCAACCTCCTGGGTTTTTCCCTCCCAATAAATCTCTTGAGTGAGTTTTGTTGTGTGGTGTGACTCTTTTGTATTCCTTGGCCCCTGAATGCCAGGATAACTTTCCCATCCAAGTTGTAATGCATACACTAGGGGGATCAGGTCATACCAAGAGTCAGAAGTCCCAGGGAACGGAAGTGTGGTGGGAGGAAGGCCTCCTGCAAGCAGGCTGAAGTAGGACAAAGAGTTAAGTCTGGAGTAGTATGAATAGGCTACTGGAACAAGTGGTGGAGTCCCTAGTGAACGGAGCTGGGGTAGGAGGAGAGGCTGCTACAGGGCTAAGAATAAGTACAGACAGAGTTTAATGGAGGACAGGTATAAGCTCCTCAAGACACAAAAGAAGCCAGGCCCCTCCCCTGATGATTTCCAACCTTCAGTTTCCGCACACAGAACACTCTAACTGCCCTAAAGGCAGGACCCAGACCTCATCCTACATAATAAAAAGTCCAAGCTCAGGACTTGAAATCCCACCAATCCCTGAGCTCAACCCAAACTCTGGACTTCAAATTCCATAAATTCCCCACCCTGGAAAGCTCCACCTCCCCGTTCAAGAAATCCTGTATAAACCCTGTCTTCTGCTGAGTTCTCTGCTGCTTCTTCCCTGAGCCAAGACAGCCACATCCCCGAGTTCTTCCCTCCCAATAAATCCCTTATGTGATGTTTGTTGTGTGGTGTGATTTTGTGGCATTCCTTGGCTCTTGACTGCCAGGATACCTTTCCCATCAGAGCTGTAACACTTACAACAGGAAAGATAGTGAGAATCTCCTTCCTGAGTCCCCTGGGAGATCCCTTGTAGAAAGTGTTTCTGGGTATCCAAAACTGGCACAAAGGAATGGAGATGCATTAGAAAGGGAAGGCTGAGAGGGTCAGCAGAAAATAGCTAAGCTGCATCGCCAAATCTTTACTAAAAAGCAACGGGGGGCGGGGGGCTTGAGAGCTGGCTCAACAGTTAAGAGCACTGTCCAGAGGACCTGGGTGTGAGTCCCAGCACCCACAAGGCAGCTCACAACATTCTATAACTCCAGTACCAGAGAATCTGGTTCTCTCTTTTGGCCTAAAAGGGCATCAGGTAAAACACTTATGGACATTAAACAAATATTAAAAAGAAAAGCAAGCCGGGCATTGGTGGCGCACGCCTTTAATCCCAGCACTTGGGAGGCAGAGGTAGGCGGATCTCTGTGAGTTCGAGGCCAGCCTGGTCTACAAAGTGAGTCTAGGACAACCAGAGCTGTTATACAGAGAAACCCTGTCTCGAAAAACCAAAAAAAAAAAAAAAAAAGAAAAGCAAAGCTCTGGGTTGCAGAGATGGCTTAGAAGTTAAGAATAAAAAAAAAAAAAAAAAGAAAAGAAAAAAAAAGGGCAGGGGGCAGGGCTGAAACACTGTGAATGGAACAGAGGATACAGCCATTCGGCCTGGATCTGCAGACCTCCAGGTGTAGAGAAGACGTGGAGCTAAGGTAAAATTCAAGAGAATTGTGGTATTGGCCCATGCCTTTGACTTCAGCGGAAACGGGGGTGGGGGTGGGGGGGTGGGGGGGG